>JAHDVE020000490.1:0-36897 GCA_022606495.2 Halesus radiatus | reverse complement strand
GACCTTCGAATAGATAGTGGTAATTCATTTCAAAGTTTTTCGGATGCGGCGGTCCAATGATCGGTACAAATACGGAAATAACGCGCATAAATGACGAAATTCGCGTTATCGCAAACGCGAAAATTGCAGGTAACACATTCCGTTTTTTTTTTCACAAGAGTCATAATATTATAATATAGATAAAGCTTATAATCGGATCAGAGTAAATCGAGAGATTGAGTGAGCCGTTTGTGTGCCAAGAAACACGGCAAAGTTATTTCTGTTTCAGAAGTGGTACTTTCAGTCTGTTACATTGTTTCTTTTCTGTGAATCGAGTTAATAGATTGTTCTACACAATGGCGGAAGGCAGCCTCTTTGTCCAGTATGCAGCGACCTTGTGCGGTCGGTATTTTTGTTTCATTCACACATTATAAATTATAGCAGTTGTGCAAATCTATCAACATTTGGAGTTAATTTCAGGCTGAGAATTTTTCAATATCTACGCAGCCGATCGGTACAATCAGTTCAGATAAACATCTTAATTGTCTTCAAATAATATAGAAAAACACTATGAAAAAAAACATAATTAATTTTGAAATCGAGACCTTCGGATCTGACCGATCAACTGTTTCGTCTACGTTTAAATCTGCCACGTTTGTCAAGCACATAATAAGGAGATTTAAAAAAAATTATTACAAAATAATGTTTGTTTCTTTTGAGTACTGTGTAATAGCACTATTGTACGAGTATTTACGAACAACTAGCACATATATGAATTATATTAAAAAAAAAGTTTAAAAAATATATACATTGCCATGACCGAGAATCGAACCCCGATCAACTGCTTGGAGGGCAACTATGTTTTAAACAATCTAT
The DNA here is from genome assembly GCA_022606495.2 of Halesus radiatus. Classification (NCBI taxonomy): domain Eukaryota; kingdom Metazoa; phylum Arthropoda; class Insecta; order Trichoptera; family Limnephilidae; genus Halesus; species Halesus radiatus. Next base: position 36,042 of record JAHDVE020000490.1, on the reverse strand, counting down.
AATAAGAACTGCGACATAAATTCATTAAATGCACTGAAAATAAGCACTACGTATTTTTAAATGACATGTTACGTTACGTACTCACATCACGTCCAACATTATATTGTTTAATAATTTCATTTGCAATGAAATGCATTTGTATTAATGCAGAAGAGCTGCATTTTAGATTTATTGGCGATTTACAGGTTAAACCATTCGATTTGATTATACATTTTGCAGTACTTTAACGGTAAATTTGATCCCTACCGCAAAAAAGGCTGCCAATGAACAATTTTTAAACATGAACGAACAACATGACAAATTAACTTTTCTAAATAAAGATAAATGGTAATCTTCCCAACTGATTTTGATTTCATAAGCTGACGGTTATGCACGAATTTATTCCAATTTAAGTGCTTTGTCATATCCCCTTCAAAAACAAAATATGTCGCTTATGGTCCTTCCACACGACTGGTTTGCCCGATATTAACTAAAGCCGCCGCGTCGAAAGGTTCGACCATGCGGTCGTCCTTTCCTAAAGTTAAGTCTACCAACTTTAGGAAATGACGTCCGGATGGTCTAATCTTTCGACTCGATGGCTTTAGTCAGTATCGGGCATTAAAAGAAAAATATTTTAAATAATGAGAACATTTTACTTTCAAGGCTTCACTTTTCCGAAAAAATGACCTATTACTATTTTTGTGAAGAAAATCAACAAAAATATAAAATAACTTAAAACTACAATTAACTTACCAAGGCATATATAATATTATTAAACAAAATTATTGAAAATAAGTGACAATATTTTTCCAGGATTTGTGGGCAGTGAAAAAGATTAAACTTGTGGAATAAATGGTAAAGAATGGAAAAAAAAATAATGAAAAAGACACGTTTGCACGATAAGAGTGCTAAATGGACAAAATATCATAAGGAATTTTGATACTGAGGGTTAAGAGGAACGGCTGCACGGCCTGTTTCTCACAAAACTTAATTTAGGATTTGAGGCCAAAATACTCACAATGATCTTTTTTTTCATCAAAAAGTATAGTAAATATCTCTAGTACGGATTAGAAGTAATTAATTTATTTTTGTTTTACATTATGAAATATAGGCCATTAAAGGAATTGATTTTTCGCGATTTTAGAGGCAGAGAGGTGATGTAAAAAAAAAGTTTTACCCGTCTACTTTATAAAAAAAAACATAAATATTAAAATAAGCATTATGGTGAACTTAAAATTAAATTAAAAACGAACGATTTACGTTGGAACACAAATTTGCCGTAAATAATTTAAAATATCGACCCGAAAAAATATTTTTTTTTTCTAATGTTTTGTTTTTGTATTTTTATTTACGTAATCATATCTACATAGCAAATATGATAATTAAAAAAAAAAACAATCCAATAAACTCGCAAATAATTTTCTCGGTTGACTCTAAAATTATGATTTTTTTTCATTGCAAATACTTCATAATTTAAAACAAAAATAAATAAAATATTTCCTATCCGTACTAGATATTTGCTCTAAACCTTTAATAAAAAAAATGTCATCCAGTTTGGATGTATATTTTGGCCACAAATCCAAAATTAAATTATGTATGAAACAGGGAGCGCAGTTGCTTTGAAATAAGTTTTTGAAAATTTATTTAAATTTTTGGATATGGCATCGTAACATTATTTTGGTTTTCTAAATAGAATACGAGTTTTATGTTTCGTTTTGAAATGTGGTATTGTAATGGTTTTACTTACATCAATTGCAGTAACGTTATCACTGGTCTACCAAGGAATGCTGCAAGGATGGTCTTCTCCTGTCTTCCCTAAACTTCTCTCGGGGGAAGCTGGCATCCAAATAACTAAGGTAGGTCATAAGTTCATAGTTTGAGTCAGAAGTTAACAATGACCACCAATACCTAACTAAGAGTACGTGCAAGTCATATTAGTTCACATTGCATCGCATGTTTCCCAGGGGATGTCGTGACAGTTTAAATTTGTTGGCAAAATTATTATTATTTTTAGCCCATTTCTAAAATATTAAAAACGGTTTACGCTCTTATATTCAAAAAGCCGCTCATTGAAGAGTTTTGAAAATTTAGATTTTAGGTAAACGGCAATGGGTTTAAGACACGGTAAATATTATTTATTCTTACCAATGTAAGAAATATTCTTAATTTTGTACATCAGTGAAATATTAATATTATGCTGCAGTACGGCATTAAAAAACCATCTAAAATAACAGTTTTTTATTATCTCTGAAAACCGTTGAAAACGTTTTTGCCGCAGTATTTTGGTAAAATAATTGCCCTAAAATAGTGTGGCAACAAAATTTAGGCACAGAAATTTTAGAATATGCTTACAACAATTCAAGTTCAAAAAATGTGTACGAAAACGGGTAAATATTTTTACTATATGTTTTTTTTTCATTTACACAGAATATGTAACACGAAATGAGATAAATATGAAATACAGAAAAAGAACAGCACATACATAGTACATCAATGAAGCAATGGACAATAATCGGACAAAAACTACATTTGAGAGAACATTCAAGTTAAAGCCTACATAAGGTTTTGGTGGTGTCCGTGAGATTAAACATTTTGAACATAACTACATAATTACATCTTCATGTAATTATGTAGTTATTCGTAGAATAGTAATAATTATATGGTTTCTAGGTGGTATACATACGTATATATATATCACCAAGTAACGAAAAACAACGGAGAGTTGCTTTCCTGTACCAATTCAAACCATTACTGTTATTTTAACTGTTCGTAAACTATTTTAATATGTTTTTAATATACGTTTTTAAAGTATTCCCCACTTCTCACAATAACAGCATTGATATGTACAATTATTGTAACCTTTCAGGAGCAATGTTCCTGGCTGGCTTCGCTGGTGGCACTGGGCAGTCCCCTGGGATGTCTCTTGGCGCAGTACCTCGGGGACATTATAGGGAGGAAGAAGACAATCCTGCTGGGTGCTGTCCCAGGTATTGTGGGATCGGTAATAATCATATAAAATGCTCACTAATATCAACGAACATGACGGTGCCATCTTTCCTGGTAGAAGGTTACATGACATAACAGAGCGGTAACAGACAATTGAAGAAGATTGAGCATTGAACAGAACATTAAAAGTTGAACAAATAAATTACACATCTAACCATAATGATAGAAAGTCTCATGTTTGAATTTAGCCTTTGGAGAGTGAGGCAGCAATAGATAAACGTGTAAAAATGTAGTGAAGCAATCTTACTCACTCTCCTCTAATCACAGAACAGAATCGCTTGTCGATTGTAATACATATCTTGAATATCGTGTGCATTCATCTAATAAAGCGTGATCTTCTAAAAACAGCCGGTATTAATGAAATGGTAACATTCTGCAGATCGCTCTTATCAGTTTATTTACGCAAAAACAACATTGGCGCAGCCGGTAGGTTAAACCTAACTTATTGTTTTTATCATGTTTTGTTTTGTCAATATTCTGTTTTAACCGGTTACCATGGTAGAGAGATAACCAACTGCCGGTTACCCTACATCGGGACTGGGCGAGGATCTTAGCTGAAAGCCTCCCCATTGAAAAGTTATCATGGGGTGAATGGACCAGCATAATATTCGAAAACTCATGGTAGGCTAATTTATTGAAACAAAATGTTAATAGAATACGGCGAAAACAGCATTAAATATATCTCGAATTAATCAAATTTTATAAGTCAAATCTAATTGAATCTTAATTCCATTGTTCCAACGATAGAAAATAGAAACAAAGGGAGATATGGTATGAAAACGTGCCGACTGTCGCCGATCTACGAACAAACTGCGCGGACCATTAATTGGGGGAAGCCAATGAAAGTTTTGCTTTAACTGTGTAGGTAGAAATAAAGGCAGGGCACCGCTGTTTTCAGATGCGATTTGCAGTCGTATGGGTGAACAATGTTGACGGCATTTTTCCCCACGAGGTTCATACTAATTATGGTTCATAGCCATCACCATTGTTTCTAATATCCATGGTAACAACGAAATATGTCAGATGTTTAAATTGGTAACTTTGCATTAGAGCTGTTAGCGTTGCTTTTGTTTTTGTACAAACCCCTATTTATTTCACTGAATAAAACATAGGTATTATTACTCGCATGGATCAAAGTTACCAATTTGCGCACCCAACATTGTACATTGGGATTATCACATCTCTAATATTGCCTTATTGCGCTTTCCGCGATTATGCAATGAACGGCGGTATTTCAAAGGCCGGTTTCAAATATTAACTTAAAATCAGACAAAACCACAGCAAAAACGTGACGTAAAAATGATTATTTTAACAAAATCCGAAGATATATATGAATCGGTGGATTGACAAATATGATCAAAAATCGAAAAATGTACCGATGGGATTTTATAATTTTATTTTGGGTCTTTAACAGAATATGTCACATAATTATTACAATAAAAAAAATTCAATGTGGTTATGGTGGTGATTATAATTATAGGTGAACACATAATGCATTACAATGTTATTTGTGCAGCGATAAGTTAAAATTATAAATAAGTAAAAACATAAAACAAGAGGATTGGGATAGTCAGTGGAAATGACGCGGTAAAACAACAGGCCATACCAAGGACGCACTGAGCGCATGCAAAGTGATTGATTTTTTTGCGCCACGAGAATACTTTTATTGAAACTTGCACCTTTATAACCAGATTTGAGCGATGGCGTAATAAACGATTGATCTATTGCAAAGCTACAATTTTCAACCAAAAAATATTTTGTGGAAATGCTTTGTTTGAAATTGTTTTTTTTTTCATGCAACATTAATTCGTACCCGCTAAGTACTACGAGTAGCTTGTCAGTGGGAGCTTATTTCAACAATATGACATAATACAAAAATAAATAAAATTAAGAAATCATACAAACAGTAACGCAATGATATAACAATATAGGTTCATGCATGCTGTGATTAATGTACACAAGTAAATAAAAATTAAATACGAAAACAGTAGAGCAGTTTTGTTATAGTAATAACAGACTCCAATTACATAATAGTAATTAAATAATATCAAAATATCACGCAAGTTGAGAAATACGAGAACAGCGGTGCAGTTTTGTTACAGTGGAAATAGCCTTTTAATATAATAGTAGTACTTAAATAATTTTAAAGACATCCGCAGCTATCAAGGAGATATACAATCAAGGAGACCATCATATTTGTTTAAAAAACAACACACTTTCATTAGGATTTTTTAATAGAATACCGTGAACACGGTGTATAGTCGTAAATCATGGGATATGTCGTACCCGACATACAGCAGCGGTTCCTGAGCTTATTTCAAGTGTTGTTATAGAAAATTTTGACGTAATTTTGCTGTTCGGTGACATTTTTTCCAATAAATCACGTATCGCCACTAGTTACAATCTAACAGCATCTCGTTTCAGCAGCAATGGACAAACTCGCATCTACTTTAATTGCGCGACCTGTATGACGAATGGACCGAGAAACGGGTTCCATTACCCGATTGTATCCACCCGTTCACAAAAACACAAAAAATCATATTTTTTACAGATATCGAAAACTTGGTATGCGCATTACGCTTTTTAGAATTATTTTGATTGAAATTGACTGATGTAGGTATACTATCAGTATCTATCGATAAGGCAAGAATTTTCTTACTGCTACGAATAATTACAATTCGCAATCATCTCGACATCTATTAGATAAATCTGTCGATAGCTGTCATGAAGTTAATAAATGCGTGATCAGATAAACATAGTTAAATTGTCCGTAGATAGTTGATCATTTAATGTAATTTAAACGACCTTGCCTTTGTTTTAAAGTGACAAAAGTGGTGATTTGGAAAACACTGATTATGGGCGATTTTTCCCAGATTAGCTATTAAGGTTTTTATACTATTTTTATGTCGATGGCAAGCGGATTATTATCACATAATTATAAGTGCATTTTCGTGTTATCACTTTTTTGGGGAAACTTCCAGTAATGTATGCGAATCGTCATAAGAGATTATGTGAGTACCGCGAAAGAGTTCCAACTGCTCCCAAAAGTCAGAAGCTAGTGAGACTATGGCATCCCCAAATGGGGTATGTTGTGACGCTGAAGGTATTGGTGAGGGGAAGGAGATGATGAGGAAGTACCTGGCTATTCAGATCTGGTCACTAAGCATTGCCAAAGCCATTCCAAGAATGTGCCGCAAATATACTATATATTATTTTTAAATTAATAATTTGTGAAAAAACATAGATTACTCAAATAAATTTTACTTGCGCCCGCCGGTATTTTGAACCCTCGTTTTGAAAAAGGACTACTGGAACGTCAATAAAATAATTTCCGAAAAAAACTTTCAGAGAACATTTCATTAACATTTTAAATAGTTTGTTACCAGTATTCGGCCCTGTTCTTTGATCATTAAACAATAATTAATTTAAACACCGGAATAGTGTTTGAAAACAAAATGTGACCCGACAGTCGCGTGTGTGCCACATACCAGTGGCTCTATCCTACCGACTTTCTCACAGGTATGCTCGGAATGAACCATCTGCGGGTCAGAAGGGATGTACACATTGTGACACATTTCTTCAGACTGATTCGCGGATGGTTCTAAAATTCGGCTACCATGCAGAACATTAATTTCTATGTTCCCGATGGTTACCTCCGTCACCGACAGCATAGATTGTTTTATCTCCCGGCCTGCAGGACCAACTTGCCAATGGTCATGCCGGTGGGGAGGGCAATCTTGCTGTTAAATAGAATTACTTCGACATATTTAGCACCAATGAAGCTGCATTTAAACGTAAAGCCTAAAATGTAAATTTTGTAAAATTTTTTAAAAGAATAAAGATTTGAATTGAATTGAATATGATATGAGATGTTGCTAATGTGATCCATTTGGTTTCACAGTCGAGTCGAGTGATTTTAAAAGGAATATCATATTTGGTATTTGTACACATTGATCCGAATAATCGTTAACGTACAAATTATAATTACTGTTGATATTTAATAAAAATAAAAATGTATGCTTTCAGGGAATGCTGGTATTCGTGACAACTCCATTTTTAATGTTCGTCTCCAGATTTATTTGCGGACTTAGCGGAGCCATAGCAGTCGTTGTAAGTTTAACTAAATTAATTACATTAACACCTTTTACATTATATACAGAATTACACAAGGAGTTTGTATCGGAGTAGTTGGAAAATGATACAAACAAGATAATAATATACTTAGGTCAGAGTTATGAATTTTCGGAGCAGGTAGATGAGTTTATATATTTGGGAAGTATGTTTACGAGAGATGAAAAGACTGATAGGGATATTGAAAGAAGGGTAAATGCGGGAAACTCTGCTAACGGAGGACTGAACGCGGTCAAAGCTAGCAAAAAGTTGTCCACAGAAGCGAAGTTAGCAATTCACAATGGAGTGCTGATATCAATCCTGGCAGAGGAAGGATGAAAGTAAATTGAATGCTGTAGAAATGTGATCTCTAAGGCGAATGTGTGGTAAAACCATGTATGATCGTGTGAAAATTGTTGAGATTCGTAAATAATGCTAGGCTGATGTAAGCGTGATGAGTAAGTTTAAGGGCTTAGATGCTTTGGGCAAGAATCGCTCTCGCATAATGTGTACGAGTATATTAATAATGTGGTGAATACAAATTATATTATTTAATTCATTAATAAATAAACTTACAATTACCTCGAAGAAAGTCGGATTAATAGAAAAGACACCGATATTAAATTATTACAATATACTTATCTTAAATACTTCTATACAATATATTAAATATATTAAATGAATTAAACACAAAAACAATTAATACTTATCAAGCTTAAAAACATTACATAGAATAGAACATTGTTTATATAGGTACTTAGCATATTGATATGAAACAAATGCCAATTGCACGATATGTGGTGATCTCGACTCTCTTGGAAACATTCGGTTAAGCGATAACAGTTTCCCTTCAGGCATTTCCCATCAAGTGCACACGAATCAACTGAGATAATGTTTTTGAAGTAGTAAATACTTAAGAATCAATATTTGGAGTAGCTCCATGGCAACGTTTCTCCAATTGAATAGACAGTCTGTAGTTACATAATATTATAAGAGAGACACTATACGAACGTTTCTCCAATTGAATAGACAGTCTGTAGTTACATAATATTATAAGAGAGACACTATACGAACGTTTCTCCAATTGAATAGACAGTCTGTAGTTACATAATATTATAAGAGAGACACTATACGAACGTTTCTCCAATTGAATAGACAGTCTGTAGTTACATAATATTATAAGAGAGACACTATACGAACGTTTCTTCAATTGAATAGACAGTCTGTAGTTACATAATATTATAAGAGAGACACTATACGAACGTTTCTTCAATTGAATAGACAGTCTGTAGTTACATAATATTATAAGAGAGACACTATACGAACGTTTCTTCAATTGAATAGATATATTTTTTCTGTAGATATATTGTGATGATTGTCAATATCAAATAAATAATCACATCCGGGCAGCTGGTATGTAGTGGAAAATCATTTTGATGGATATCAATTAATGATATCTACTGAGACTGAACTGCGTACATACGCATTCATTGCGTTATGTCTGACGGACGATTTTATCAATTTTTAACTTATAGACTTCCAATCTGTTTAAAAAAAATCCATTTTAGTGGAAAAAACGTGAACAATTTCAAGTTTTTCAATTTTCCCGCTATCGCGATTGAATATTTATCTATTTTTTTTGTTCTACGAATACATTTTTGTATACTCCGCAGTTTTTACGTGAATGTATTCAATTTTAATGTTCGTTTCTCCATTCTAATTTCTAATTTCCAACATGGTTGCCGGGAGAACTATTTTGATGCGAATAGAAGGAGGAATTTAAAAAAAATCACATAGTCCGTCGTTCGCTTTCAATCCTGATCCATTATAACATTATTTCCATCGGAGACTATCGCAAACATCATCAAAAACCAATGTCGGAGCTGTTTAGCAGTGATGCACAACCTTTTTAGCCGACCAATTTTAAATATGACCGCGGGCCGCAGGGGTTAGGGTACCTACTAGTGGTGTGGAGTCATTAATTGCTGAAAATCTGTGTCTGCCCCAAGAAAAACGAAGCAGTAAAGCAAATAAAAGATTTTTTTCTTCAATAGATATATAATTATTTTGCGGCATCATTATTAATAAAATTAAAATTAAAGAAATACTTTGTGTACACTACTGTTTATTATATAAATATCCACACGCGGAAGCGAAGCTTCCCTCGTCAAAATACACAGTATACATAATATATTCAAAAGAATTTTTTATAATAAAATATATTTTTTTAAATTTGTAAATGTTTTTCATGTAACAATCGTTCTACATTGATTAGTTTAATTGTTTAATTGTAAGATTATTAAATGTCCATTTAAAAAAAAAAAATTAATGCACAATTTTTGAACTCGAACTTGAAAAACTACACATAGCCTTTGCTCATATATTAATGCACGCCAATAGTACCTACAGCTTGACATGGTTAACTTTACAGTCGGTGTCGTTGAGTGTAAACAAACAATTAATTAGTTACTTATCTAAAATATCGCATGTCATAATAAGTTAATGCAAAATCTTTAGATGCTGTATCAAAAATTGTTTTAGAATTATATAATTTATATGTCGGTGTTTTTAAATAAAATTTATTTGGGAAACCTTCTTGTATTTTGTAAAAATGTAACTTTTTAACAAAGCAAACAAAATGTACAAAAAAGCACAACAGGGAAAAAAGTTTCTCCTTCTAAACCTATAAATGCTGTCGATTTTTACCTAACTGAATTTTAAAAGAATATTCTATTGAACACAGAGAAGTTTTTCGCAATATCCTTCATTCTCCAACTCAAATACGAGAACGGATTTTTCTACTGAGATGGGTAGTCTTATTAAAAAAAAACAAATAGCTTGTAAATAGCCTTAAGAACCGTGTGTGTCTTTTTAAATTAAATATAAATAAAAACATTTTTTTTTAAATAATGTGTTTTAAAACAGAACGGAAATAGTGAAATATTTTGGTCATGGGATTCGGAAATCCGAACGATTGCTATTAAAAAATAAATGTCAAACTCACTTCCGTTACATCTATGTTTTCAGACAAAAACATTTTTCAAACACATTTGCTCCTGTATGTACTCCTATGAAAAGGAATCCCTTCAAAATATCAATTTTAGAGCGCACAAATTTTTTTCTAGACCGATGGTCAAACCGGTAATAAAATGCAGTTGATTTTTATTTGGCCAAGCAGGCCGCCGGTTGCGTATCACTGCTGCATAGGAACGGAACTGTCACACACTAGTCAGATATATATATATTTTTTTCATTGTATAATATTAATTATATACAGTGGGAACTTATACCCGCTAAGCCACTGCAAGTAGCTTGTCAGCAGGAGTTTATTTCAACGATATAATATAATACAACAATAAATTACAATCATCATACAAATGTAGGGCAAAATTATTATATTTAGGCGCATGCATCTTGTGCTGTACATAAGTTGAAAAAAAAATTAAAGAGAAAAAATAATGGTAAAAGCATTACAGATTTTTTATTGAGATACTCGAGTCCAATTTTATAACACCGATTTAAATAATATTATAAAAATGTCAATATCATAAAAAATATCAAAATTATAAAAGTACCAATATTATAAAAGTATCAATATTATAAAAATATCAATATTATAAAAACATCAATACTTTTAAAAATATCAACATTATAAAAACATTAATATTACAAAAATATAACTATTACGTAAATATCAGAAATATCAAAGCATCTGTAAGTATTAAATAGATTAAGAAATAAAAATTTAAAAAATATATACATAAAACAGCAGTACAGGTTGGTTACAATAAGGAAAGACTTAAATATACAAATGAAAAATGTAATAATATAGGTAAATGCTTATGTAAAATAAACTAGACGTACGTCCTGATAAATAAATATAGAATAAAATGGAGGACGCTGCAACCGTTTAAATTATTTTAAATGGCAACACCAAAATTTTATCACATTTTAAACGGTGCTCAGAAAACAGTAGTGCATTTCGAAAGCACAAATGGTTGTTATCATGATCTGTCAGTGACTGAATTGGCATCGCGTCTGGGTCCCATCCAGGCGTCGTGAGATCTATTTCTCGAATGGCTAAGCCTCAACACGACACCAGCAACATCTTCCACTTGCTGTGATGGAAGTAGGAGATTTTCAAATGTTGTCAGGTTATTCGTAACTCGGACAAGCAAGATAATTGTTTTGCGACAGTTTTTTTTTGTACATTGTGTTTTTTTAGAGGTATACAAATTCAAAATGAAAAAAAAACACATTAAAATAATGTTAATGTCTACGATATTGGCTTTATTTAATAGATAATTTTATGCCATTATTATTAATTTGTTTAAATATGATTTCGGTCATATGAGTGCCTCGGCTAGCTCGAATGAAGCGCAATCGTGAAGTCCAATTTTAGACAACTTTATCGAGCAACTGGGGCTGTATATCGGCAATAACAATGGTGACTTCCAATTGGTCCAACGTTTCTGGTTTATCAGCATAGACTAGTGTCTTCACATACCCCCAAGAAAGTAATCTAATGATGTGAGATCACACGATCGTGGAGGCAGTTCACAGGTGTTTAAAAACCAAACCTCTAAAAAAACACCTTTATTATTGAGATGTATAAAATATTTCAAATAAGTTATTTATTAGACGTAAAATTAAAATAAATGCGAAGTTGAAAGAGATGAACACTAAGGTCAAAAAGATTTATTGAAAAAAAAATTGTGTTCTACCATCAGTATTTTTTTTTAAGAATCCAGAATATATCGAAATAGTGATTTTATTATTTACCAAAATGCTATTCCTTTAATTTCTAGGAAGTCTCAATATACATCGGAGAAATATCAGATAAGAAGATTCGTGGTACCCTGGGAAGTTTCATCACGGGAAGTGCCAACCTCGGCAACCTGATCATGTACGGAGTTGGACCATTCGTTTCATACAATACCATCAACTGGATGAGTCTCTCGGCGCCGGTGATCTTCCTCCTGAGTTGTCTCTGGATACCGGAGTCTCCCTACTATCATCTTAAAAACGATAATTTGGAAGAAGCTGGAAAGACCATGATGAAGTTAAAAGGATTGAAGAACACTGAGGTATGATTTTCCAAGGATGTATGTATACTCTTTAGTACCCCTGCATCCAAGCAACCATAAAAACAGGAAATATCATCAAGTATATATATTTTCTTTTTTTAGAGCTTAACGTTCAAATATGGTATTTTAAGCAGGTAGCTACATAGCTCCCCCTAGAGGTTAACGTGATTGAAAGTTGTAGCTAGTTGCTAAAGTTGGTTGCTGGAACTGGTAGATTGGACTTCTAATCAAAGGAGCGTGTGTTAGAATTTGTGATTAATGAAGCGTCTCACCAATGATAAACAAGAATTTATTTATTTTGCTTATAAGGGTTATAAAAGCTTATGATTAAATTTGGACAATATAAAAAAAATATTAAAAATTGAACACAGAACAAATGGAGTTAGTTTAATTTAGCCGAACAACAGGAAAAGAATAATCATATTAGGGAAAAACGGCGAATATATAGTAGATGTAGATGTCACTAGTGTAGCCGTACTTCAGGTGTTTGACGGGTATCGAAATAGTCAGTCTTACTGATAGAAACGGGCAGCTACAGTATTATTATAGAATCGATAATAATAGTATTCAAACAATATGATTTTAACATAGGAAAGAGAATAAAGATCGGGGTGCGAACAAGACTCGGAATTCGGAATCTTCCGCTCACCGGGGGGATGCGTTATCATTGTGCCATCGAATCCAATTTCCATTATAGTCCGAGTCTCGGTCGCATCCAAATCTGTTCTTCTTCTCTATGTTTTTCTAAATCATACTATTTGAATATCATCAATTTTAAATGAAATAAAAAAAAATCTCTGTTCTAACCACTTCGTTGTTGTGATAAAACCGGGGTTTATATAAACCTTTATTATAAATATAGACTTACACATCATATTACATATGTAAAGTTACTTAATCAAAATAATGAGCTGTGAGTAATAAATATATTTTTTTTGGAAAATTAACCAAAAAGAAGCCAAAGGCGCCAATACCTTCCAGCCTCGTAATACCTCGGCCTGTCCAACTACAAGTTAAGCCTACCAGGCTACAACCACCTTGAATGCCCTAACGGCCAAGCAATATTTTGTCAAAGTGGTTATATCAGAGATTTTCATGGCTAGTTAAATTTTTTTTGGAGTTTTGTTGACCTTAAAAGTGTTGTCACGTATTATATAAATGTACAATGGAAATTTTAATTCCCTTGCAGACGATTGATGAACACTTGCACGAGTTGCAAATTCAGGTGCAGAGGGACATGAAAAAGAAGACAACTTTCAAAGAACTACTCACTAAGAAGGAGTACAGGAAAGGAGTGATTGCTATGTTTGGTAAGTTTGTTTCAAATCATAGATATAAAAATCTATGCAATGATAACAGCACCCATATTCCATACTAGAAGATGAAGCATATTATTAATGTACCTGATAGTTAAGCTCCGCCGTCATGTACGCGTTGTCATGGTAACGAGCTAAGTAGGTAATGGGCCGCATTGGGGATTTATGTAAAATAAATTTTGGTTACATAGTAATTTTATTTATCAACAAATACTTGTATATAATATTTGAACAGGCACAGAAGCACATTCATAAAAAAAAATCAAATATATATATATTTTTTAAAAATAATTATATAGGTCCCAGATCTCTAGTAATTGAATTAAAAAAAGTTTAACGAGGAGAGGGACGTCGGAGAGTTATTATTTATTAATTCAAAATAATGAGTATATTACTGTGCAATACGATAAACACGGTGTTTTTAAAGATAAAAATATTTATAAAATGCTTTGAAGGTTTTTCTGTAAATTGTCGATAAGATAAATTAAAAAAAAGAACAGTGTGTGGTTTAATTTTTTTATGAACACTACGTAACTTAAATGTTTTTGTTTGTAATGCGGATTACAAATCTTTGGTTATGTTTATTTACAAAAACGCAACGATAAAGGATTAAAAATTCTTTACTCCACTGTAAAAATCATAATCCTATTTTAAATATTTTGTAAAACATACAATGGGACGGTCAGAAAAAGTACTATTTCTGATTAGATTTTGATAAATACTAATCCTATGTAAATTTATAAAATATTTAATAAATATTTTTCTATTTAAAAACATTATATTTATCGTATGGCGTAATAATACTATCATTATTTTGAATGAATAAATAATAACTCTTCAACGTCCCCTTTGCCCTTAAAATAAAAAAAAGGTGGTTTGAAAAAATACGTGTATAATATGTATACATATATACATATTATACACGTATTTTTAATAGGCTCTTCTATTCTATATATATATATATATATATATATATATATATATATACATAGAACAGAAGAGCCTCCAATAGTGCATGACTGTAATTGTGCCTGGGTACATAGAATACATTATCGGTTTATCAATTATAATTAATAACCAAAGTAGGGTTGTAATGGTTACATTTCTTTCTAAATGCGATTATTTACATTCGTCTCTTCAATCGCGGAAATCAAATTGTATATTCGTGTATGTTTAATGAGCTAGAATTTTAAAAATTCATTCATACTGTAACATGTATGAAGATTTAACTCGTTTTTATAATAGATGAAATGAAGTAAATTATTTTAAAAATAAAATGAAAACACGTCATTATATGACATTATACGAGTACAAATGCGAAATTATTATTATTATTGTAACTTTAAATTAATAATTATAAAGTGAACTGGTTGAATAGATAATTTACGAACTTTGTAATTATTATGAAACTTTTTAAAATTAAAATTAAATCAATTGAGAGTTTTATCTAATTCGGCCCTGGGCACCTTCGGTGCGTTGCGGTGAGAATATCGAATATTAGAAGTTTAGAATCAGTTATGGTCAGGTATGTATCATACTTCAATACCCCTCGTACAAGACTGCCTTTTCATAGATTCTTCCTTCCATGGTTCAAATAAATGTCTAATGATGAGTACAACAACTCGTGTCCATAATTTATTTTTAAACTTCTTCAATGAAAACAAATGATATTAACGTGACCTAACTTTCAGGTTTGAAGACATTGCAACAGATGACAGGAACACTGGCCATCCAGGCCTACCTGGAAACCATTTTCAGAGCAACAAGCATGAAGATATCCGGACCAACTGCCAGCATTATCTACGGAATAATTCAATTTATAGCAGGTAATATCAACATTATTCACTGTTACAGTTTTAGAAAGATGAATGGACAAAATGCACAGGAAGAGGAAGAATTTTATGGATGAAAATCATTAATGTTTGGCAAACTATCTTGAAGTTCCTCGTTTAATCATGGAAAAGGGTCAAAGAGGTGTAGGCAGCGGATGGGAGAACGTGCTTTGTACGAGAGAGCATTTTCTAATAGTTTTTGATCTGACTTGGCAGAAGCGTTAAGTAATACAAAGGAACCAAGAGAAATAAAGAGATCGGATGAAAGCTATAAGTTGAAACATGAAATAAACAACATATTAATATATTCCAGGGTTCGTAGCAACTGTCCTGGTAGACAAGATGGGAAGAAAGCCATTGCTACTTATATCCTCGTTGGGAACTGGAATATCCCTGACTGCAGTGGGCGTCTACTTCTATATGCAGGACGTCCTCAAAGCAGACCAAGCGACGATGGACGCCGTCTCCTTGCTTCCTATCATCGGCATCGTAGGTTTCAACGTCCTATTCGCCATTGGAATCGGAAATCTTCCTTACGTTTTACAGTCTGAGTTATTCCCGACCAATGTGAAGAGCGTTGCTTCTTCGTTCTTCACGATCATTGGAGCAACGATGTCTTTCTTTGTAGCAAAAATGTATCAAGGACTTGTCGACCAAATCGGAGTTTATAGTGTGTTCTGGATCTTTGCGTTTTTCGGTTACAGTGGGGTGTTTTTCGTCTATTTCTATGTGCCGGAGACGAAGGGAAAGTCCTTGGAAGAAATTATTCTTAAGTTAAATAGGGCCAAAGGAGAAAAATTGAATAAAAATGAAGTAGCTTTAATGGATGAGGTAAAAGCTTAGAATATTATAATTGTGCATTTAAATTAGGTAAATTATTATAAGATGTAATTTGTTATTAATTTATATAAAAACAGTGTCATGAAATGTCGAGTTTGAAGAAAGTGTGCAAAATACGCAGTAGAAAAGTTCATGAATAAAATAATGCTGTTAACGTGTGTTCATTTTGTATTGTATAATATTAATTACATACAATGGGAATTTGTACCCACTAAGTTATTACAAGTCGCTTATCAGCGGGAGTTTAGTTGAACAGTAGTATATAATACAGCAATAAATAAAAATAATCGCACAAATAGTAGTGCAATAATAGAACAATAAAGATGGCGTGACCAACATACTCAAGTCGAAACAAAATAAAATAGAATATAAAAACAGTATAACAGTTTTGTTATAGTGATAACAGAATCAATAGCAATTAAATAATATTATAAAAATATCAGCATTTAATTCAACGTTTAATTTTCTGAAATCAATTAAAATGGTGATCGATTTATTTCTTTAATAAGTTTTTTTTTTACCGTAAGTATATAAATAAAACATGATTCATAGTGTAACAAAAACATAATATAGCTGTTCCTCACCATAAAGGAACAAGGTTCTTGTGTTAGCTGAGGGATTTTCTCTTAAATAATTAGATCATAACTTAAAATATTGATGTATAATAGCAGGAAAATATGAATTAGTCGTGTAAATTTAGTAATTTATGAATAGTAATAGTATTAAAGAAAAGAAAAAAATGAAAAGAAACGCAAGGTTTGTGGAAAAAAAACTAATAATAATAATAACAAATAAAAGACTGTTAGAGATAAATTTTAATTTATTTAAAATTCATGGATATTTTCTATAATTTTAAGATTAAGGCGATACAATGGGAAGTCATGCAAAATCGTGTGTTTTCGGTTTGAGAATTTGTTGGCCTAGAAATATCATAGATAATTGAATTAAATACTGCAAGTAGATCACACTTTGGCCTTTCATTTAATTGTCCATTTTTTGGTACGTCTTTTTATAAGCTAAGAAAAAAATAAAGTATGAGACATTAAAAAAATGTTTAAAGCGCAAAATCTCCTACACATGAACTCTTTTTCCCATATTTGTTCATTGTGATAAATTAAGTTTTTTAGAATATGACCGTCAAACATATTAATAATTATGTCTGAGCTTTACAGAATAGAACAAAACACGCATTTTCAACCTTGTCGCCACCTGCATAAGGAGCGCGTGATTTCGTTAAGAATTTAGCCGGTGGATGGCCTTAAAAGGAAGATTGTAAAAAAAACATATTCCTTGATAGAGGTAGGTGAAATATATCAGCAGGATATATTGTTTTAACACATTTTTTTAATGATATATCTAGTCATTGACTTATTTGAATATATGTGTATGTCAGTGGCGTGCAGTCCGTAAAGGCTGAAAAGCTGTGCCGGCCCAAAGAAAAAAATTAACAGTTGAAAAAAATAAAAGAATATTTGAACAAAATGTATCTTTTCCATAAATTCGTAAGAAAAATAATTATGTGACAATCGTTCTACATCGATAAATTATTTCTATATGACACGTATAAACTTTTTTAGTAAGATAATAAAATGATCATTTGCAAATATTAATGCTTGAACTCGAAAGTCCAGACACATCCTATCTTAGGTCACAGATCAATGCACGCCACTGCTGTATGTGTAGGTAAGTGTTATAATATGCCTACTGGAAAATCTAATATTGAAAATATCGTTTTTGCAAGAACTCTTATCTAACTAATTATTGTTGCTAATACTGCGTATTATATTTAAGCACTTGTCCTGTAGTGATTTCTCTCACCGGCGATACTAATATTTTTCTAAATAATTTTTCGTTATGGTATCCCCTTTGGAGTATCTTCTGAGGCTGAAGTAGATCTGAGGGGGGGGGGACACAAAGAGAGGACAGTTGAGAAGTGCTTGGCTATTCAGATCTGGTCACTTAACACAGCTAAAGTTTCAAGTAATGTTTAGATTCTGAATAATGGTCTTTCACCAGGGTAATACTGATAGTATCTACAACTCATAATATACTTTCAACAAAATATGAATGTCTTATACACCACATGTACTTACATATATTTTTTTCCATAATCAAACTGCATTATACAGGGCGGCGCAAAACTACCGTTATGGTTTGGAATGAAATGGCATAATCAAGCCGTTGTCGGTCGGCTTCAATTCTTGCACAAGCTGAACCTTATACGCGAACATGTGCAATGTGGCCAAAATCCTCTGAACGGACCTCCGCGATAGCCCCAGTTGTGCCGAACGTTTTCTTGTTGAAGTTTCTGGACTGTCCTGCACATTATCCACTACACGTTGGATATTTTCTTCCGTGTGGACCGTACGTGGTCTTCCGGTACATGGAAGGTGTCTTCCTGTACCATGTTATCGAAAATTTGCAACCAGGCGGTTTATTGTTGGTGCTGAAGGTCCAGTACGCACATTAAAAAAAACGACGATAAGCACGCTGCGTCAAAACAATTGACCTTTGATTTTCAAAATAAAATTCAACAATTGTTGATCGCTGTTCTGTTGTGTAGTGTTCCATTTCAAATTCCCCAAGTTTTCTTCAAAAAAATTCTGAAATAAAAATAAAAAATCTAAATAAATTTAAAAGTTATTAAACATTCAAACCATAACGAGTTTTACGCCACTCTGTACTTACGACTGCACATAATAATGCACAAGCTAATAATGATCGTACGTGTAATGTACCATAAATATTATTTAACTTTTATCAAATTAATGCATTATTGTACACATCCACAAGAAAATGCTTTTAATGAATAGTAGTATTAAAATACGTTACAAAATGTAAAATTTACTGTAATCACTAATGTATATACAAATATGATTCATTAATTTAAAAAAAAATAAGTATATGTATCTTGAAAAATTCCATTACATATGTGCTATCTTGCTGTAACAATACGTAAATAATTTATTTTCTAGTAATCATATTATTTAAATTTCTCTTATTACACACACACGGGGAGCGCCTATGGTGTGTTCCCATTTCTTACAATTATAATTTAAAAAATCATGCATGTAAAAAAATATGTACAAATATTATATTCTATTTTATGTTAAAAACAGATGGAAAAAAAATATTTTGCTTGAAATTACAAACTCATTACCATTACATGAGTAGGTACTTACGACCGTTAACATCAAATAAATAGCTTCAAATAAAAAAAAATATTTGGGTGCATTAATTTACTCAATGATAACTTTACTTCCGCTTCGACTACTTATGCAACCATTATTCGTCGTGATGGAAAACTGATACATATATATTTGCTTAAGCGCCTTGTGACGGTCAATAAAGTTGCATTGAAATTTCGAATCATTCGCCGTCAATGAGAAGACTCAAATAGAAATTGTTTCAATTTCATCTGAAAATGATCAATTGTTTACATCATTGACTAAAATATTGACAATTTATACTGATAGTTTCCGGGGTGCTTTAAAGTAAACGGACAGGAGCTCCGTTCACAAGTTGGAAATAAACTTATTTCGAGTAAAGAGGAACACACTCTATCTAATCATTTGTTGATGAATATAAACTTGAAATTATAAAATTTATCACACATCAGAAGACTATTGTAATTCAACAAGTGTGGTTCTCAAACATTGCAGAAGAGCTGTTATTAATTTAATTAAAAGTTTCAAAATTTAATAATATCTTACTATTATTATTCATAAAAAAATATAATGACAATCACGTTGTTTACACAAAATAATTCTTATTATTAGTTTATTGTGTAAACAAAGTAATTCTCATTAATTTTATTAATAATCATACAACAAAATGATTATATATGATATTTATAAAAAAAAGGTTTATTTATAAAAAAAGTTCTGCTAGGTAATTTTTATTACGCGTGACAGCTATGTTGCCTTCCAAAGGCATTATCAAACTGTGGAGAAGCCACTTCAGAAGATCCATTTATATTATTTCTATGTAGGTACTTATAATGAAATTCATAAAATGTTTTCAATTTTATTACCAGTGCTCCTATTAATTTCTGAGTAAATTGACTGTTCTTTGAATGGTTATATTACTTTGTAAAGTTTCCCTACTTGAAGGTTATTGATTAGACACCAGAAGTTTTTATCTGCTTTGTAATTTAGACATATATTTTAAGTACCATTTATTTAATCTCCCGTGGATTTGTAATAATGAACTCCAGTGAAAAATATAATGGCTGCAAAAAAACTATATGTAGAATTAATAAATTTTTATTTAAAAGTGAATAAAAAACATCTCATCAAACCACGTTGTTATGTGGTACCATTGCATATGGAACATCTGACGTCATGTGCACATGATCTTATTGGATTAGTATGAAAATTTTTAATTTTCACTTTTGTTTTGTATTTTCAATAAGTATTTTTTTTTAGTTTTGGCGAAATTTGGGAGACTTGAAGTTCTATAATTGTTTAATATAAAAATTGACTATTATTAGCGAAATAGATTAGAGTACTCATGAGCATACCAATTATCTATGATAATATTAATGCCCAATGCTATACCAAGGTACATAATTTTTTTACTTATGTTTAGTTATGGTTTACTATGAATAGAATATAAAAGTGTGTACGGTAAAGCTCATCCTTGTTTTGACGTTTGACATTCCAACCTCAAAATTGATCAAAATCGACCGATCATAGATTTGAAGCATTTTGGCAGGCTTTGAAAAGTTAAAACTTTGAAAATAATTTTAACCATGAAAATTAACTTTCGAGAAAAAAAAACTAAATATACTGACATAAATAAAAATTTTGCACTGAAGTTCCTTATTGTTTAAAATTTGATCAAAGGTCGTTAAGATGGTTATCATTGGTTATCGTTTCTAAATTAATTTAAATTTCGAATGAAGGTTTTTTCCCCCTGCATAATTATGCTAACTTGTATTATGGTCTACACAAATGTATGTGTGGTCTAATTAAGCCACCTGAACACAATAAAAAAACTGTTATTAATTTTTAATCTCTAAAAACTCGGATGAACAATACCTTAAATTTTTAAGATCAGTTTGAAAATAAAATTATCCAGAAAACCCCTCTTTGAAAATACTAAGAGTTTTTTTACTCTCGAAAAAATACTTGATCCAGAGACAAAAACACTTTATTACGACAGGCAACATAAGCTGCTTAGATTATCTATGAACACGTTTACGCACGGTGTAATGTGAATACTCTCTTCTGTGCCGTGACTGCCACTTTATATGTCTGCACTGCACGGTCCCGGTAGATGTGAATATATTTTAACTCATCAGTCACCAATAGAAGATAATATTCACAATGTACTTGATTAATGAGCGTGATATTGTATGCCATATGACAATCATTTTATAGGCAACAAAACGGATGATAACATAATAGCACCGTTCTTTGTTATCGTTTATTTGATAATTACAAAAACTTCAATTAGTTGTGGTTCTAAAACAAAACAGCATTTACATAAATAATAATTAAATCCAATTTTGGAATAACTTATTGAAGTTCATTAACCTCAATAATAAGATAATATTAAGATCTACCAAAATGAAACATGAAGCTGAAAAGAAACCTTAAAGAAAAAGGTAACGGTAGCAGCTGGGACTCGACCTCAGGACCTCATGGTCTATCCGAGACTGAGCTACAGCAACCTCAATCCGTCCCGTCAATTTATCGGCACCATACTTCGATTTCTAAGAACTGTCAATATCATCCTCAATTTATTCTCATATGTTTTCGCCTGCTATCTTTATATATTAAACACTATCTAAAGATTACAAATAAATTCAGGCAAAATCTTGTAGTCATGATAAAAAGGGTAGCAGCCGAAAATGTATGGGAAATAATTGAATATGATATTGACAGTTCTTAGAAATCGAAACTGTATCGGACGTAACGCCTCCCGGAATATCTGAAGCTGCACACTTATTATTAAATTATCGTTGTCTGTTAATATATGTAACGGGCGGTCTGGCGAGCTTGTTCGCTCCAGACCACTCAAACTGAAATGACTGAATAAAAGCGTTGGAGAGGGACAGTTGGTGGGAGGGAGACCGACTTGTCGGGCATCTACACGGCACCGGCGGTCCGCGCTTGGTGGACCGCATAAATAGCCTGCAAACGCCAGTTTGCGGCAGTTAGCATTTGATCGCCAGCCTGACAAGTACTCCTCCCTGCCCGCCGCCCGCTCTGACTTCTGAACCACTCGCCTTGTTTCACTCTGACCACTGCTTACCTCCATCGGACAACTGCCTTTGACTTCTCACCTTTGGATACCCGACCACAGCAGACAAAAGTCGACATTGTTTCTCTTTTGCAAGGAACAATATTTGGAAATTCAGAGCGAGCCCGACGCCCGAGACATCACGGATACGATAACGACTTGACCAGCACCTACATGTTTACAGTCTTGTAACGACAATGGTCGCTTACAGAAACGATAAAATTGACGGGATGGATTGGGGCTGTAGCTTGGTTAGATTTCCAGATGCGACCTGTACCTTTTTATTTTCTGTGTCCTTTGCGGTTTCGTATATTATTTGAGAATTGTTAATATTATCTTTAATGTTTAAATATTTATTTATTGCATATGGGCTTTTACATATAAAGTTAGTTATAATAAACATGTGCAAAACACATCACAGTAGGTTCATAGATAATATATCGAACAAATACAGGAATAACATAGTGTAAGTACCATTCTAAGTAATAAGTTCCAGAGGCGAATAATCAAAACATGCCTCACATTCACTGTTACATATACTCTAGACAGATATATTAATAATTATTGAGGATGTATGCAATAATCGTTTGTTTGTATTTGTATTCCGAGCAGTTAAAAATGTCTACTATATCTGAATATGTATTGCCTCCTGTGTGGAGTCTAGGTACCAATGAATGTTTGAATGACTCGGTCTTGAAATTATTGTTACATTGAACACTATATATAGATATATGTTGAATGCCACCGTGTTGTTGAATATTATCATTATGTTGAATATCAAAGGAACCTGACCCTTTGGACCACTCAGTTACAAACCGGTCATTGATTGCCACCATCATGCCGAATGATATCATAAGGCTGATATATTTTACGTTGACTCCACACAGGAGACATTGAGGAAAATAATTTCTCTTAGGGCGTATGTTATCTTTGGTGATGCTGTGTAGAAGGTGGTTTTAAGGAAAGAAGGAAAGGAAGTTGTGGGAAGGAAAAAGACATAAGGGGTGGATAGTAACCGGGCAGTGTATCCAGGATTGATGGACGTATGAATCCATCCCTCCTACTGCAGTGCAAGGCGATGGGTCGGGAGAGTCCGCCTGAAGAGATCAAAGGGTCTCCCTTAATCCGGCCCTCCAAACAGTTGGTTGGTAGACACATTCGCCGCCAAGATCCGGACAAAGCTCACCCCATGAACCCGGGCACCCCTGCTAAGTCACCTAACGTAGCGAACCACTTGGAGTGACCTGTGATAGAGGTGTTGGTTATACCCGCTTCCTAAACTTCCGACATTATGTTGAAAGCCAACATAATTTTAAAGATCCATAGATCTTCTTTTTGGAATTGCTCGTACGTAGCATTGATGGCGTTATAGATGTATAACCCACAGATTGGAAACCTCTGCCGCAGAGAGCTGGTCAGATACTCAATAAGCGAGATAAAATTATGATAATTACTGACTCGTTCCATAATAAAGATATGTATAAAAAACCTCTTTAAACTCAGATTACACCGTGCTATGGAGTGAGACGATAGTGTGCCAGGAAGCCGATATTTATTTATGTTAATTAATTTGAAGTGATTCCTTAAAACGTGATATTGTGACAAATTGGAGTTGAAAAAAACTACGGTACAGAATGACAGAAGGAAGCCTTTTTGTCCAGTATGCTGCGGCACTATGCGGTGAGTATGTTTAATACACAATTCAATCACTAAAAGTGTTTAGTTTAAGTAGAGATATCAATCACTGAATGTGTTTAGTTTAATTAGTGATTTTAATCACTAAAAGTGTTTACTTTAATTAGTGATATCAATAACTAAAAGTGTTTAGTTTATTTAGTGATTTCAGTTATTAAGTGTTTAGTTTAATTAGTGATTTAAATCACTAAAAGTGTCTAGCTTAATTAGTGATATCAATCACTAAATGTGTTTAGTTTAATTAGTGATTTCAATCACTAATCATTAATTCAGTCACTAAAACACAAATCATTTACATGTGTAATTAAAAAAAAATTGTTATTCTTTTCATGTTTCCTATGTACTTATCTTTCCTTAGTTGAAACTTTTTATTTTATTTCTCTATTTATCTTCTTAATATTTGTTTTCACTGGACAGTTTCACCATATCTGTAAAACACTAATTCTCTGTACACTTTTGTAAATTTATAAATTGTTATACATGTTTCTGTATCCTTAACTGTCCTTAGTAGAAATATTTTAAATATTTATTTTATATTTGTATTTGTTTGCACTATACTTTTTTTAACGAGTACTCCTTTCCTAAGTACAATGAGAAGATTACACTAGGAAAAAATATGTATTCCACAAAACTGTAAGATATGTAACAAAAAAATGATTTGGTATTTCTGACTTTTGATTCGTAATAATCATCCTCGCTACTTGCAAAATCATAATTTCATTAATATATTACATTGTTGACATCCATGCCACGATGTTCCGGTTCCGAACAAAGAGAGTGCGTGATTCGATTTCCGGCTTAGGTAAATTAAATTTAAAACAATATTTTTTGTTATCTCACTAGATACATACGCACATAACATAAGTGTGTACCTCGGTTCAGAATTGAAGATACACTCAGTATTCTGTATTGTCCTGGCTATAGACCAAAATTCATTGAAACATTGCTGTATCAGCTTCAGATGTATTTAGTGACCGGTTGCCAGACACTTCCGTACCTCCATTTTCCCCACAAGGACCCTCCTAACTTCATTCGACTCAAATTCCCGAAATTGGGGATTCCATACAGGATCCCTGGCTTCGGTCAGTTGGGACTTTGCTGCAATCACATAACAAATAGTTTTGTTTAACTCTGAGAAGAAGTGATAATAATATGTTAAGTTATCGCTTTTTAATAATTATTTCTACAGCTCTCAGACTACTTATTTATTATTTAAATTTAAATAGTACATATACGAGTATGTTCTGATGTAAACATATCTATATATATATAAATCAATGTAGGTTTGTTTGCTTGTTTGTCCACGATGTTCTCGAAAATCACTAGACCGATTTCGCTGAAAATAGCACAGTTTGTTTTTATTACTGCCGGGAAGGTTTAGAAAGTAGTTTGAATGAAATCCAATCTGTAAAACTGTTGCTTATAACATTTTAAAATTAGTATGAAAAACATTGAACCCGCAATGTATTATTTAGATTGCATATTCAAAAGAAGAAGTTTTTTTTGGGTAGAATATTTTCAAAATGGAAAACACGAGTAGATACCTATTTAAGAACTTTATTATTTAGATTTATTTGAAAAAATAAATGTTTCGAATGAAATAAAATTTTCAAATGAACGTGTCTTTGTTTCTTTGCTTAAAGATAGTAATAGTCGTCACAAGGCATTATTTTCGCTGTCAAATCAATTATGGCACCCGAACGACGAGCAAGAATTCATAACTTTATAACTTTATTCCAAAAAAAAACGAGCAAGGCCGGGTACACGTCATCTGCACAGGATTAGAAATACGATAATTATTTTGACCGGTGACAATCTCCAATTGAGAATTACAAAAAACAAATTTAAAAATTACACTTTACATGTTTCCCCACCTTTTTCTTAAATTGAAACACATTTTCCTTATTCTCTACTGTTTTTTCGGTTCTATGTTTCATTTAGGTTATATTAATATAAAGTTATTCAATGATTAAATATTAATTTTAGTTTTATTACGTAATTTTAATCAATAATGGTTTTGATACAATTTGTCTTAGAGTTCTTTTTTTAAAAAAGTTATGTGAAATCAGATCAACAATCAAAAGTGAATTGTTATCAACTTCACAAGATTATAATATTTTGTATTTACCTAATTTAAGAAGTGCAATTGGTAATTCAATATTAATTCAATTTCAGTGACGTTATCACTGGTGTACCATGGAATGGTACAAGCATGGCCTTCTCCCGTCTTCCCTAAAATTCTTTCAGGAGAAAATGGTATTCAAATAACCAAGGTAAGATTCCTGAAACTTTATAAATTTATTTATGTAGTAGATACTCTCAGTATCACCCTTGTGAAATACCACTATTCATAATCGAAACATTGCTTTAAATGATTATAGTCATGTTTGGAGATCAGATCTGAAAAGCTAGGTACTTTTCAACTTCCTTCTCCCTTTCCCACTACCTTCAGCCCCACAACGTACCCCGATTAATGATTCTATAGTCCCAGTGGCTTGGGATAGTCGAGCCGAGACCAGTTACAACTCTTATGCAGTATTCACACTTTATTTTATTGAAAAGTGTACATTGTCCCCATTCCCAATAGTGAAAACCAGTGGCGGTTTTCTCTATTGTTCTTGTTCAGTGAATTGCCATGAAATATATAAGAAAGTAGAACCAACTTGTAGGTATCATAATTTTACCACACTTCAAACAGCGCGCCATTCAAACTCCGTGCTAAAAAATCCACCAGCCCGTATAGTCCTAATACTTCCCGAGAGCGAGACCAAAATGAATTCCATCTGTGTGTTATGAATTCAGCTACTTTGTGAATTTTTATCCCAAGAAATAGATCATACAAAACATACAAGACATAAACCGTGCGAGCTCAAAAAACCTTGGGAAAATACTAGCTGTCCAGGTGCGCAGCGACTAAGGGATCTGTTAACACAAAATTTATACCGAAAAGTATTTGCAAGAATAAATTTAATAATTTTTTTCTATGATTCTCGTATTTTAAGTTGTTATTTATATACTTAAGTGAATTACTGAACATTTCACCTATATATATTTAAAAAAAATAACAATATGTGTCGCAAATCGAATCGTTGAATTGTTTCTTGATACGAAATTCATTTAGATCTAGGGATACATGTATATAATATAGGATTTTTTCACATGGATGATGGAATTTTTTCTCACTTTTTTAATCTCCAATTGAACTTCCAAAGAGATGGGACATAAACCGCCGCTGGTAACAGCAATGGCATTCTATATTATTATATGTTTTCAGGAGCAATGTTCCTGGCTGGCGTCCCTGGTGGCTCTGGGCGGCCCCCCAGGCTGCCTTCTGGCGCAGTACCTGGGAGATAAGATCGGCAGGAAGAAGACAATCCTGCTGCTGGCTGTACCAGGTATTGTCGGATCGGTAATACTATGAGCCTAATGATCTTAGGTACTTCACTAACCTCTGTGCTAAAACATACATACTGGTTATTAAGAATAGAAATGGAAGTAGGTTTAATAGCCAATGTAAGCATAGTAAATGCAATGAAAATAATGAAGACGATATTTAAGCGATGCATGGCTCAATAAACCTGTCTTTTTATAATTTATTTCTACTGGTTTATTTTTGGCCGGACCGGTTTTGAATTATTTCCATGTGATGGAATTGAATTAATTTTTATTTATTTTTAAGACGATGATATCGATTTTAAATTAATTCAGATATAAAGTTAACGTAATGTAATGAACAACATTAAAGAAATGCCGCTGATAGCTTCATCGTAACCTCTCCCACTCGTTCATAAAAAAACTACATCTACAGTGAAGCACTCATAGGTAGGACAACAACAAAAGTATACGTGGACTGTTTGGGCAATAATATAAATGGATTCTACTTCAAATGAAATTACATATTTCCATAGAAAAATAAACTACACTTTCTTATTAACAACTTTAAACATTCACATACTTGAAGACAGAAATATAAGCGACCCACATTTCTTTTTTAAAATGATATATTCGAAGCTAGAGTGTTGTGAAATCTCGAGTCTTGGAATACATGGGAGTACCTAGTCTACATTATACACCAGGCATAAGGACCTTTTTCAATGTCACCTTTCACAAACAAATTATAAGGGAAACTCGCCAATTCCTCGCCTACGTAGTTCAACAAACGAATTTACAAGTGATATCGATATTTTTAATATGATAAATTCAATGTGTTTAAAATTCACCTAATCTACTAAATAGAAGCTATATGTATTTTATTTATATGTTCACTTACACGACTCTTACGTTAAGACTAATTGACTGGGTTTATAAATTGTTAATGATTTTAGGGAATGATGACGTTCGTGACCACCCCAATCTGGATGTACATTTCAAGAATTACCAGCGGGGTTTGTGCTGCCATGGGGATCGTTGTAAGTTTAACAGATAATAACAGACAACACAAATATTTTCTTGCAATTTTTTAGAAATAAGGTTCATTTCAAGTGGAGTTCGTTGGGTCTTACAGCTGTGTTCACTGCTTTAGGAATATACGAATAAGGAACTTTGGTGAAAAGATTTTTGGCTTAAATATGTATATTCACATGGATCAACAAATGCCTATTCAGGATATGTAAGTTTTATTACATAGAACCTATGCATAGAATTTACAAATCGTCATTTAAAAGTTAATAATTACCATCTTATCAAAACGCCCTATTTGGTAGGTATCATTGGATTGATGTCAAATGATTTTTTGCGCTTAAAATATTTTTCTACAAATTTATTCCGCGTGGCAGCGCATTTACCGCTCGGATTTCGGCTGTTTTGGTGTGTTTTAAAAATCAAACTTTGAAATTTAATTTAACTATATCGTGATAGAAGTAGTCTTTCACATTTAGTCCAAAAAGGTTTCCTAAACGGCAGGAGGTTGGCGGGCAGGTTTCTAAGGTCATCTTGAAGTGGAATGTTACTATTCACGGCCTTTTTGTATTCCCTGAGGGTTGGTGTCTCTCGCCTTGCAGTGAGCGGTGCGATATTTGAGAGAACAGGGAGCCATTGTGGTGGGTGGAGTGTTCCACTCACCGCGCGTATAGCAGTATTTAGTTGCACATCATTATATACCTCTACGCAAATACCTCAGAAGTTTGAGAATCGCTAAACAGTAATATTTGACAAACATTGAGGAAGTGAATAAATAAAACTATGAATATTCTGGTGACCAGTCGGTTATGCAGTGGAAAGATAATTAGAAGGTAGGCAGTAGATTTTATCTATAAATTGACGCACGTATCCGTTATCGTTAGATAAATTAGGAAACCCGAGTAAAATTATCCACAAGATAAGATCTAATGGATTTACCTGAATAACGATGTAATGTTCCCAAAACAATTAAAATTTTGGTTTTAATCACACTGATAATCAATAAATGAATGATGCACGGTGATTAAATGAAGATCTGGGTGATGATTAGTTTTACGGTAAACCAATTTTAAATCTTTACATGTAGCAACCACTTTGTGGGAATACATAATTATAAAAAAATAAAATAACTTTGTTTTAATTCCACTTTATTAATAATAAAATTATATTATTATTAATATATTATTAATAATAATAAAGTGGAATTAAAACAAAGTTATTTTTTTTTTTTATAATTTTAAAACCAATTTTAATTAATTATATAAATTGAAAATACTCTTTGTATATACCACTTTACTAAAGTGGTATATACAAAGTATATACCACTTTACTCTTTGTATATACCACTTTACTAAAGTGGTATATACAAAGTGTATTTTCAATTTATATAATTAATAATGGTGCCACAAAGTTACCAAGCATTTGAAAAAATTACAATTTTAATTATCCTGATTTATAACTTAACATTTCATTTGATGATCTGGTTTCATTATGAGTGTGGTGATTTTTAATGGTGAAATTGATAGGAATTTCGGTTGTCTTGATAAATAAATCGGTAGGTACTGAGTGGTTTTCAAAGTGTAAGATTTTTGTATGACCAGAAGTTCAGCATTTGATAATAGGATTTTGCATGATATCACTACTATCAAACTAAATTAAAAGCTTCTCAATTTTGGAATAAGTTTTTGAAGCTTGTAAACCTCATTGCAATATATTTTTAATCTTCGAAAATAATATTAACACCTCTCAAAGTGAAACATGAAACCGAAAAGAAAATTATGACGGTAGCAACTGGGACTGGAAGCCAGTACCTTATGGTCTATGCTGGACCCTGCGCTTTAATCCACTGATCTATACTTACCCCAATTCTCGATTTGATTCGATTTCATGATACCGATAAAAAGCTATAGCTCAGTGGATTAGAGCGCAAGGTTCCGGATAGACCACGAGGTCTTGAGTTAGAGTCTCAAATGCTATCATTGTCTATTTATTTTCTGTATCTTTACGGTTTCATGTTTTATTTTAAGAGTTGTTAATATTATATTCAATGATTGAAAAGATTTTTGTTTCTTCCCGTTTTGTAAATATTTAACTACTCGTATATAGCATAGTGGTTTGGATATGAGTTACGTGTTCAATTAATTCATTATTGCGTTCTCTTCTGTTTTGCGACTGCCACCAAATCTTTAAAAAAAGGACAAATAAGAAGTCTTAGCTTTTCTCTGGCACCAATACCTTGTCATTAAAAGACGACTAAGGATTATACCAGTGGAGATGGTATCGGGAAGAAGGGGGAGTTGTTGAAGGCATCAAAGTTTCAGTGGAGTAGAGCCGATGAAATTGTATTCTCTAGAATACAACACACGTGTAATAAACATATTTTTTTAAATTTTAGAAACAGTTATTACTACAAAAAACAAGAATTTTTAGCGATTATCTGTAAGAGAAATTTTTTTCTATTGTTGTTATTGGTCAGTACCCAAATATGCATTCTCTGCGGTTTGTTAACTAGAAACACCACGAACGCTTTATCTTTAAATTCTATACGGATAATTAGGAAAATGTATAGGGTTTTAAAAGACAATAAGCCTTAAACTGTAATCTATAAAATTCTCTCTGAAATACGTGCTGGAATTTCAGGTAAAACGTTCAAATTTGCTGTCTGAGGTTTTCAAGCTGAACCTATTTTCAGACATTTGGGAATCTATTTCATAGATTTTAAACAGTTTTTTTTCCATTAAAATACCGGTAAAACAAAGACAGCATTCTCACCTGACGCCTGTGCTCCAAAGATTGCATCCGTTTGTTAAGATATGCCAATATATCGAACGGACCACCTGCTTCTGCACAGAGTCAAGTTTTTTCAAATATTTTGAGGCTCCCGACAAGGTAACTGCCTAATTATACAGTGGAGCGTACTTGCGATTTGTACAGGGTTAACAGTTGTGTACTATTAGTATCCGCGGGTCCTGTACAGTATCCCAAGTTTCTGAGATGCTGACTTTATTCTGGCTTCGACGGAGCTCCCGTACCTGAGCTGATCACTTAGGGTTACACCAAGCATTTCAATGGAAGGCTTGTTGGAAAGGTTGCTTTCATTAATGGAGACTAGATTGAATTTTGATCCCCTTTAGACGCAATCAAACATAATTGGGTCTTTGAAACATTAAATTCGACATTTTGAGAATTTATGCCTTTTCAATCCTTATTCATTTTGCTAACTACCCGTATAGAATTTACAGATACATCATTTGTGGAATTATTTAAGTTAGCAACCTGACAAATTATTTATAGGTCTAATTTGGAGATCTCGCTTTTAAGGGACCCATTCTACAGTTGAAATAATGGCGAAAACTTACCTTTTACAGGAAATCTCTATATACATCGGTGAAATATCTGATAAAAGGATTCGAGGAACTCTTGGCAGCCTCATCACGGGAATGGCCAACCTCGGTAATCTGATTATGTACGGAATTGGACCATTTGTATCCTATGACACAATAAACTGGATGTGTCTCTCGGGGCCGGTGATCTTCCTACTGAGTTCCCTTTGGATACCGGAGTCACCGTACTACCATCTCAAAAATGGCAATATCGATAAAGCAGGAAAAGCTATGATGAAACTAAAGGGATTAAAGACCACTGAGGTATGATTTGCTTAAGCTTTTGACATATTCATAATAATTAATATCGATGCAGGCGTTATGCAATCCCCTAAAATACTCAGGTCATTTGTCTATTGTGCTATCTACCATATTCCTTTGACAATAGTATCGCAGTATCTTTAATAAAATTCACTAGGGCATTCAATAATATCTACTGGTTCTACAACGTGTTTCCCTGGATATCTGAACCTTCTTCCTATCAAAACGGGGCGTTAAATAAAGGGTTTTTGTCGTGACATTAAAAAAATTATCATTTTACTATTGTCTTTAGATAGAAGCCTTTTTTTATGTGATACCACAGAAGAATCCCAACTGCTTCCAACCATCTGGGGCCAGTGAAACTATGGCATCCACAACTGGGGTATGTTGTAAAGCTGAAGGTATTGAAGGGGGGGGGGGAGAAGATGGGGAAGATGGAAGGTGGGGAAGTACTGACTATTCAGATCTGGTCACCAAAAACGGCTAAGGCCATTTTAAGCAACCTTTCGATTTTGAATGGTGGTCTTTCTGCACGGCGATAAAAACCTCTTCAATGCCCTTTACTTGATTTTATAGCTTTCGTTGCTTCACCAAGAAAAATCTATATATTTAACTTGCAGTCTATCGACGAAGAACTACGTGAGCTTCAAATTCAGGTTAAGGGTCACATGGAGAAGAAAACGACATTTAAGGAACTACTCACTAAGAAAGAATACAGGAAAGCGGTAATTGCTATGTTTGGTAAGTATCAACAGAACCGTTCTTTGCAATTAACCTACAACCATCGACTGTTTTGTTGAAGCAAATACTGATTAGTATTTTATTGTTATTTCGAAAGATTCTCTATAAAACAGTTCTTAAATTTATCTGAAAATTATTAATTTAGTCCTCCACGAATAATATATTTATCATATTCCAGGCTTGAAGATGCTACAACAGATGACTGGAACATTGGCCATCCAGGCCTATCTGGAGACTATTTTCAGATCGACAAGCATGACCATGTCTGGACCAACAGCCAGCATTATCTATGGAAGCATTCAATTTGTTGCAGGTACTATCAATACATTATTTAATGGGGAAGGGAATGGGAAAGGTACAGTCGGTGAAGATGGATTACATCGATGGAACCATTGATTTTTGGTTAAGATAGTAAATAAAGACGATAAAATGCGTGTCAAAATGATACCAACCTTCTTATTTTTCATGAGCCTTTAGGCCTCCAGCTTTGGATATAGGTATTCATCAAATATCTCCAGTTTTGCCTCTCACCAAACCGGTAGTTAATTTTGGGTCGTTTGCCCATCTCATCTGTTGGACGTCGGAGACATATATGGTTGCCAACAGTCATTGTAAATTATCAAAACAGAACCAAAAATGTCCTAAATATCGCTAATACCTTTTTTTAAATATTCCAGGATTCATTGCTACTGTTCTGGTGGACAAGATGGGAAGGAAGCCACTTCTCATCATATCTTCTCTTGGAACCGGATTGTGCCTGACTATAGTAGGCATTTACTTCTACATGCAGAACGTCCTCAATTCAGATAGTGCGACGATGAGCGCCATCTCGTGGTTCCCTATCGTCGGAATCTTAGGTTTCAACGTCTTGTTCGCCATTGGAATAGGAAATCTTCCATACGTCCTACAGTCAGAGCTATTCCAGACCAACGTGAAGAGTGTGGCTTCTTCGTTCTTCTCGATCATTGGGTCAACAATGGCCTTTTCCGTGGCCAAGATGTACCAAGGACTTGTAGATAACGTCGGAATCCATATGGTCTTTTGGATATTTGCATTCTTCGGCTACAGCGGAGTGTTGTTCGTCTATTTCTTTGTACCAGAGACGAAGGGAAAGTCGTTGGAAGATATTATTCTAAAATTAAATAGGGCAAAGGGAGAAAAAAATAATAAAAATGAAGAAATTTTATTACAAGATGTAAAAGCTTAGAATAAAAATATTGTTAGGGGGAATTTTTTTGTTTATTAGTGTCATTGAATAAGGTCAATCCCAATTTGAACGGGTCCGTATACTACCAAGAATCTTTTGTGGAAAACTGTAATTAACAGGAAGTCATTTTCATATGTACTCGTACATCGATTCTGAGACATTACTAAATTTGATTATATAAAGTAAAATGGACTGTCATTGTTAGTTGTCTGAATTTTCGACAAAGGTAGCCAAATTCGAAAAAAAAAAAAATTATAATTTTAAGCGAATGGGAGAAAAATCTTTCAGCTCCTTTCCGTAAGTGAGTGCTTTTTACATTGTATGATTACAGTAATTGTTGCAATAATCAGCATAAACAACCGCGTAAACTCAATTTACCTTACAAGATTGAACTTCCAAGTCCACAGCTAACCGATTCTGCTCTAATAAATATCATAATAATTTTCCCTACACATGGTACCCATTGTTTCAATTCAGGGACGGGGAGCCTACCGCATTACCGGGATAAACCATCAACCGGATTAAACCGGTTTCCAGAATGAGACGATTTAATCAGATAACCCCATCCCTAACCAAATCTCGAGAGCTCCGATTTCAATAAATTCATTTTGAAGTAGGTATCTATTGATTTTATTGGGTTAAAATTCATAGACTGAATGAGCAATTTTTAGGAAGTGTGGCAAATTTATATAATTATTTTAGTTTATTCGATTTAGAAATTGGAGAGTATATTGCTAAAAATAATAAATTAGATACAGCTTTTCGAAATTTAAACTTTCACCCGATACTTGAACAAATGAAGATCTCCTTTCGTGAACGGTTTGAAACAGGAAGAATTGATGAATTGGGCATTTTTTCGAAAAAAAATATTTCCATGTTGCTTTTCATTTTAAAAATGTTAGAGTAAGAAGAAACGTTTTGGATGTATAAAAAAATACAAACGAAAATTTTTGAATATACCCCACGCCACCGCTGGTAAGAATAATTTAATCATTATTATAGTTTCCTAACTAAATGCATTGTACTTGTTCTAATTTCATTATAATGCCGGGCAAATGACTAGGGTGTTAAAATATTTGGTATTAGTGTACAATAAATTTCTAACCACTCAATGGAAATTCGACGTGTGATGTTAAATATCAATATTAAAACACTGGCATTGATATTAGATTCACGCGATTGGCGTTTGTATTACCGAAATGACCCAATATCAGAAATACAAACCTGCTCCCAGCGTCGCTCTGGTGAAATTCCAGAATTCAACCTAAATATTTATAAAATCACACAAAATGTTATGTGTATGGTTTGTAAGGTTTTTATTTGAGAAGATACATTATTTGAGAACATACGAATGCAAAGGTGTATATTACACCTGAAATGAAAACACATACTTCAGATTGTTTACACGATGGAATTCCTGCATCGTGTACATGTGAAAATGTTGAACTTGTGAAATCATATCTTTATTTAAGTGTCATTATTGATTGTTTTTGCAAGTGGGATTTACAAATAAATAAGGTTGGTTTAGGATTAAGATCAATTGTTAGTAGATTATTTAAATTATATTTTTTTGTTCCAATCTGTACACTTCGAATAATTTATTTATCATAAGGAATGGAATTACAACCTGGCGACTTTCCTGTAAAACAAACATCAATCATGTTCAATCAGTACAAAATTCATTGGTTAAATTATTAGCTCATAAAAGTTTATACGAACAAAGGCATAATATTCCATACTTTTATCAGACTCTCAAAATTCTTTCAGTTAGATCAATTCTGTGATAAAAATTATATTTCAGCACATTAATAACCCTATATATAATACAAATAGACTAGAGCACAATTACAATACTCGTCTCAATTTTAATAAAGGATTCCTGGTTCCTGAGCATAAAAACAAATATGGACAAAGAACTTTAGAACACATGATTCCTAG
>JAHDVE020000489.1:0-27352 GCA_022606495.2 Halesus radiatus | reverse complement strand
CGCCGAGATGTATCTAAAAGTATAAGATTAATTTACATATGAACTTTTTAAAGAATATTAGAAGATACAATGAAAAATACATTTTTATTAAATATTTCACACCAGAAAAAATGTCGTATTCTTTATGTTCCGTACATGTTTTCAATGTAGACATCTAAATTATTTGAAAATGTTATTAAAACTTATCGAAACATATACCTCAATAAGGAATAAAGGTTTTGATCTATTCATTTGATCTATTATTTGATTTGAAAGAACCATAAAAATGTATTGGAGAGAGGGCGGGTGTAAGTTACCGCTACGCTTCACGTAGTGGACAGGAAACGCTCGTATAGCGGGATCAGTATCCGGGCGTTCTATTCCCGGTCGGTAAAAGAGCTATATTTATAATACGCAATTTTATTAAAAATGTATTGGAGAGAGGGCGGGTGTAAGTTACCGCTACGCTTCACGTAGTGGACAGGAAACGCTCGTATAGCGGGATCAGTATCCGGGCG
The DNA here is from genome assembly GCA_022606495.2 of Halesus radiatus. NCBI lineage: Eukaryota > Metazoa > Arthropoda > Insecta > Trichoptera > Limnephilidae > Halesus > Halesus radiatus. The sequence continues at coordinate 26,855 of JAHDVE020000489.1, read as the reverse complement.
TTCTATTCCCGGTCGGTAAAAGAGCTATATTTATAATACGCAATGTTATTAAAAATGTATTGGAGAGAGGGCGGGTGTAAGTTACCGCTACGCTTCACGTAGTGGACAGGAAACGCTCGTATAGCGGGATCAGTATCCGGGCGTTCTATTCCCGGTCGGTAAAAGAGCTATATTTATAATACACAATGTTATTAAAAATGTATTATTTATTTTCAAGTCTAACAAATTAGTGCAAAACGATGAACCAAACTATATGTCAAAAGTAAATAGTATGTGAAATTGGAAGCGGTGTTTTTTTCTTCAATTAATTCCGCTAATGACATGTTTATTGATTCGCGTCCATTATTCCCTGCCACCATGAGAAGGTATAATACCTTCCCTTTAATCTTTACGGCCGTCAGCCGAACTGGGAGACGCCTGTTCCTGTTTTTGGCATTGGGGCCACCGTGTTATTTGAGGGTACGTGAGAATCATCATCATTGCTTTTGTCATTTGTTCTTGACGGGGTCCTTTCGACTGAGCACAGTCATTTTTATTGGCATTTGTTTTTGGTTCGATAGCTCTTTTAAAAAACTGAAACGGAATGTACTATAAAACCAACCCATACATTTTGGCATAAAATATGCAGCATCGGTATTTTGGTGCAATTAACGTCCCTATAAATATACCGATTAACTATTTGGAGAGAAATTAGACCCCTCATTGTGGTATGCTGGCGCATAAGTATCGCACATTGTATAGAAATAGCTACACATTCAGCGAGACTTTTATCCATGTGCTACTCTCGTGATGCTTTTGCCTCCCAATCTCAATTGAGGGTGTGGAGCGTACATATCAATTTATGCATGAAATCAAATAATTTAGGTTTGTAAATTAATTAAAAAATTTACTTTGTATTAACCACTTTATTTACATACAAACATGTTTCGAAAGCGATGCATCACGAATATATAGAATACTAAAAGAAATAATGTCAAGTATAGACAAATGATAAAAAGAGAACACAATAATGTAAGAATAGACAAAATATAAACATAAACAAAAATTGATTAAAGCGGGTAAGTAATTGATCAAAAATATAAATAAAAGATTATTATAAAACATTGAATAACAAATATATATTAGAAATTCAAAAAAAATTAATCATTGTTATTATTGATAACAATATGAAAATAAATTCATGGAAGCTATTTTGAAAAAAAAAAATTATTAAATTTAATTTACTATTAACGCTTTTCCTGATTTCTAAAATTAAAATTTGTGTAATTGTAAACCGGTTGTATTAGTTTGTAAAATTTTTAAACCTTTATTTATATCAAAAGAATGATTGATTTCTAAAATATGATTAGCAAATTCTGAATAATTGTTATTATTTGAAGACCTTAGGTGTTTATTAACTCTAATACTGAAAATTCTAGAAATCTTTCCTATATGAATATACAAAGTACATTTTTAAGTCATTTATTAATAATGATGCCATAAAGTGAATGCCAATCTTTTGAAGAATTTATAATTTGAGTTTGAATTAATGTCAATAAATTAGCCTGTTAGGAGGTATATAATTATTAAACCGATAGAATTGTTGGTCTCTGCCTTATACGTGTCGGTTAGATTTAAATAATGAAGTATTAAATAGTCATTAAATAGTGCATTGCTCTATGACGAAAAGTAGGTTATGTGTGGTTTTTCAAGTTCGGGTATGAATAATAGTGAAATGAATTTATGAAAATGGCCACTTCTCATCTTCCGCTGATTGTTGTGGTAACTAAATAGGTGCGTATATAATTCTAATTACGAACCCCAACCAAATCTTTAATATAATGAGAGTATTTGACGTTCGGCAAATTTTCTCGAAAACAATTTTTTTATACAAACAAATGTAAATACTATGGAATAAAACTAAACACTCGCATTACTAGAAATACTTACAAAGATTTACTCCAAATTCCTGTAACTCATATTACTTTTGGGCAACGGAATTTTAGGTACTTGGCCATAAGAATTTTTAACATTATTCTAGTTAGCATCAAAAAGCTGATCATAATAAAAATTAAAACACAATGTAAAAAATTGGATTCAAAGTAATGACAGGGCAATTACCGGTGCACTCACCCAAATTCGAAGTTATCGATTTAACCATTTACGGAGCATATCTTAATATAAGTGTATATTCATAGGTATTAATTATTAATTATAATTATGAAATAATATGCAAAATTACTACCTCAACACATGCTAGCCTAGTGAGGCAGGTTATGTGAGACTTCAACTTATATTATTCATTTCTGTTCTTAACATATTGCCTTCTGTCATTATATTATTTTCTATTTTCCTTTTTATATATCTACTTTTTAAATCACTGTACACTTACAATATAATATTATCCATATATTTTAGTTATAGTGAAACTAAATTACAATATAGATATATTAGTATTATTTAGGTTTTTACTAAATTCATGGAAAAATACGTTTTCATCAGACGTGTCGCTTTTTTCCATTGTCTTTTTACTGTTCCGTTTTCTTACAGCAGACGCAGTTTTTCAGTCTTTGACTGCATACCACTGATAGGTACTTAATGTTTGTAAATTTGTTCGGTATATTCCAGGAGGTGTTTTTATACCTCTGTTCACACGCTTAACAATGTTTTCCATGAATTCAGTTCAAACTAGTTGAATACCGCGGCAATAACTGACAAACTTAATTTTACACTGAACAAACGGAGGTATTTCTATAAACCTTCGCCTGCATCATATAACGAACTCCACAAACTCCACGTTTATGATGGAAAGCATTTATAACCCAATCTAGAATATACGTTAAACCTCTCTTTGTATTGGGAAATAAAAATATCTTTTGTAGTACAGAAAGTGTTACACATTACATTTCATTTTAGTTAAAATCTCGGATGAGGTACATTATTGTAAAAGTATTAGATGGGTGCGTTCGAGAAATCTAAAATACAGTTTCAAATAATTATTTGAGTTGAAATATTTCACGATTAGGCGAGTAGTCCGCTGACAGATTTATTGCCGCGGCACCTTCCGTAGTCAGGGCTTTTACAAAACCAGAGCTTTTTTAAAACTTTCCATACTAGTTTGTTGGCGCTCCACCAAACCGGAAACCGATAACTTTGGCTCGCGTCCATTGGTGTTTGAATCACTTTTTCATTTGACAGTCATATAGAGAGAATGGTGGCGAAAAAGCTTTCAATTCAGTTAAAAGCCCACTTCTTCCACACTTTACCATTACAAACAATAAATGTTACTTTTTCAAAACTGTTCATCAACATAAGTATAATATAAAAACTCCGTAAAGTTATTTACAATAATCAAATGAAACAATCAAACTTTGTTTTAATCATATATATTTTTCACGCTCACCGGTTTCGGAACAACCGTTCCATCATCAGGGCAAAGTATATACTAAACAATATTACAAAATTATGGCAGAACATACATAATTGTCACAATGGGGGTGAGGGCGTGTCTATGAATTAGTAAAGAGTGGGGGAAGAGATAGAGATTGAGGGTTGGTGAAAGAAAACATATTTAAAATGGAAAAGATGGGTTTTTTGACTGTTAATAATATACTGATTATTATTAAAAGGAACGGCTGCGCGGCCTGTTTCATACAAAACTTAATTTTTGATTTGAGGCCAAAATACTCACCTAAACTTAATGTTTTTTTTCACTAAAAAGTATAGTAAATATCTAGTACGGATGAGAAGTAATTTATTTATTTTTGATTTACATTATGAAATAAAGGCCATTAAAGGAATTGATTTTTAGCAATTTTAGGGACACCTTTAACAATTATTTGGGGGCTAATAGTGATTTAAGAAAAAAGTTTTACACCTTCTACTTTGAAAATATAATGAAATTAAAAATTAAAAATAAATAAATTAAAATAAGCATCATGGTGGACTTTAAATTAAATTAAAAACGAACAATTTACGTTGGAACACAAATTAGCCGTACATAATTTAAAATATCGATCCGAAAAAATGTTTTTTTTTAAATTTTATTTTCATATTTTTATTTACGTAATCAAATTTACATAACAAATACGATAATTTTTAAACATATAACATAAACCCCCAAATAATTCTCTAAGTTGCCTCTAAAATTATAAAATCGATTTTTTTCCATGGCATATACCTCATAATTTAAAAAATAAATAAATAAAATATTTCTCATCCGTACCCGATATTTACTAAACCTTTAATTAAAAAAAATATATCATTCAGTTTGGATCTGTATTTTGGCCTCAATTCGACATTTAAGTTATGCATGAAACAGGCACCGTAGCAGTTCCTCTTAAGGGATTTCTTCATTTTCAAGGCTTCTAAAGTGTTTACCTTTACTATTAATGTGGAGAATGTTAATCCCCATATTTTTATTAAAACTATGATTGCTTGAAAAAACATGATCAGCGAATTCGAAAAATTATTATTTTTAAGACATCTTATGTTTTTTTATTCTAATGTCGAAATTACGGCTTGTTTTTCCAATACAAAATGAGGAACAGTCGTTACAATTTAGTTAATGTATACCGAAGTAAATTAACACAACCGTGAGTTCAAGGGATAAGGTTTTTTTCTTGACACAGAAACATAATATATTCTTATGGAAATATTGTATATGATGGCTTCCATATGAAAACCCAGTAAAATAAAAATTTCAATCCCGTAAAATGTATTACGTTTTTTTTTTAATAAAGTAAAGAAAAAAAAAGGTATGAAGATTAAAATAATAATACCTGTTGTTATTAAAATTTATTTTAATAATAATTTACATGTAGTTATTAATTTTAAAAGAAATATAAGAGATTACTATTTTCTTTTCACATTTGATTATAAATAATGTTTAATTGACTGTTAACAGTAAACTTATTAATTTAATTTTGAATCTAGTATCTCTATACAACTATCGCGCCGTTTCCCATCAGATGTAGGCAGATATGAAAACAGATATCATTTTTTTTCTTCTGATTCAAAGTCCTAGCTTCCTTGGTGTTTTTATTTACATCAAGAAATATCGTAGAAAAATATTAAAAAAAGAATTTTAACCCATCGTGGTCAAGAAAGCAATTGATGAATATCGCAATATATAAAAAAAACTATGATATATTTAATTTAGAGATTGAAGTTATAACATTACTAATAAATGAAATAAAAATTATTTTTTATTCACACTTTATTAATATACACATATCAACATGTTTCAAGAGCGATGCTTTCTTCATCAGAAATATATAAAATACAAAAAAAATAATAATGTCGAGTATATACAAATGATAAATATAGAACACAATTATGTAAGAATAGACAAATTATAAACATAAACAACAATCGATTAAAGTAGGTAAGTAATTAATCAAAAAAGTTAATAAAAAAATAATTTTTATTTTTTATTTTTTATATTTTCATATGAAGCGGTAACTTGGCGATGTGACATTATAATTTATAAAATAAAGTTATGGTTTTATTTTATAAAAAAAATAAATTATAATCGAAATTATTTTTATTACAAAAAAATACTTTTTATAAGAATGCATCGCTTTCGAATAATTTTTTTAACTAATTTTTCAAAGCAATTTATTAATAATGACGCCACAAAGTAAATACTAATCTTTCGAAGAAATTATGTAATATCATTATTAACGTAAGTACATCACTGTACCACAAGGAGCTTTCAGTATAATAAACGGCTACTATGTAAGCTCCCCAGTACAGTTATCTATTAATGGACCTTTTGACACGATATGATATTGTCCTAAAGCTAATAGACGCGACATTCTGGACGTGTTGAACGCATGATATAAAATTTTACGGCCGTCTGAGAGGTTCACCCAACAATTAACGGTGTAACGGGACTCAGACGCTATAAAACACATAGATACGAAGCAACCCGACATCTCTTAAACGACACAAGGAGCTTAATAGAAATATAAAGTGGACTATATACTTTCAGCATTGAAACCCCGTCGGAAAAAAGATATCACTAGAACCTACAACCACTCCTTCTCTTTATTTTTTTCACGTTGACGTTCTTGTACATTTCACTATTGTAGTTGAAAAACCACTAAGAACAGTGTTATTAATTATTTGCTGCGCCCTCTTTGTGCTGCATCGACGCGTTTCGTCGTCAGCTCATAAAGCTGGGTGATATATAACTCAATCTTATCAATATTACTCAATAATATTTTATTTTTTTTAGTACTCAATATTAAACGCATTTTTTTCCTCTACTCTAAAATATTTGTTTTTCTCATCTCCTCATAAGTACGTTCATAAGTTTTTTTTTTCTGTGCTATTCTTCACGTCTCTTTATGCTTAATTATAGTACTGTTTTCTAGATATATTATATTACCATACTATGTTAATACTAGGTTTTTTCCTTTCTATTTTTGTATAATGACACGTAATTCGAACTAAACTTGTCAATTTGACTGTCCTAAAACGGGATTTGTTCCTAGTTGGGCAGTCAAAGCTTTCTTTCATTTTTTTGTTTAATAATGCGTGTGTTTCAAAAATTGAATTTTTTTTGGAAAAAATCAAAACATTCTAATATTTTTTTGTCTTTCCCAAGAGGTCGTGCGTATTCATAACATTGTTTATAATTAAAATAAATTAATTTTTAAGATGTTTTAATTTATTCTAAAATCTGCAGCCGTTCGTGTTTTACTAAATAAATTCATGAGAGACAAAAAAAATACATCGAGAAAGGCATCAGACGAAATATTTTAATTAACAGAATAGGCAGAATGAATATTAAATTAATTATTCATAATCTGATGCAGCTGATATGAAAATTAGCTTGCAAATGTATATTTGTTAGGCTAAGAAATATTTTAAATGTGAAAATAATCAAAAATGTTTACTGTGCCTTTGGTTACTCTCCTCATCTTCGCCATTATTCGTTGGGGAGGATCTTGGGGTTAGTATAATTTAGTATAGTTAATCATTCCCCCCCCCCTCCAAAATACCATTCACACTACCCTCACCTAAAAATGTCAATTGTTTTTGTACTTGTTTAATTTAAGTTAGTTTTAAGAACCCCACTGAATGACACGGTTGTGTCGAAACCGGTAGCGCAGTAATAAAATTAAGTAACAATAGTACGTGGTGGTTAAAACCCTTCAAAACAAAATGTCTAGAAATTGTTGCATAGTTAATGCCAAAGAAATACAAAAAAAACTGTCGTATTATGAACGACAAAAGAATACAAGAAAGATAGAGAAAAAAAAGAAAATTTAGTATTAGAGTTAATGCACACCTAAGGTCCTTAAATAATAACAATTATTAAGAATTCGCTAATCATGTTTTAGAAACCAATCATTCTTTTGATATAAATAAAGGTTTAAAAGTTTTACATACAAATACAACCAGCTTACAATTAGACAGTTTTGAAATTTTCGAAATCAGAAAACGTTAATAGTGAATTAAATTTAATAAACAATTTTTTTTTTCAATTAGCTTCCTTGAATTTATTTTCATATTAATATCAACAATAATAATTTAATCATTGAAGAAGATAATATTAACACATCCCAAATGAACCACGAAACCGAAAAAAAAGACTCTATTCCGATTGCAATTGAGTTCGGGATGAAACTTTGCAATCATCATAAGGATAACAGCCAATAATATGGGATTTATAAAAATGGAGGATAATATTAACAAGTCTTGAACTTGAAGTATGATATCGGTGTAAATGGCGTAAATTGAACTGTTCTCATTAGCTTAGTTGGTTAAGCGGTTACCCCGGATAGATAGAGGTCCTCGGTTCGAGTCCCAGATGCGACTGAAATCTTTTTAATTTCTGTGTTTTTTTCGGTTTCGTGGTTCATTTGGGATGTGTTAATAATATCATCTTCAATGATTAAATATTACAATGAGGTTTACAAACTTCAATAAGTAATAAAAAATAAATTGAAAAATAAAAATGATTTATTTTTTTAATTTCTAATATGTATTTGTTATTAAATGTTCGATAATATTTTTTTATTGATATTTTTGATTAATTACTTACCCGCTTTAATCAATTTTTGTTTATGTTTATAATTTGTCTACTCTTACATTATTGTGTTCTCTTTTAATCATTTGTCTATATGTGACTTGATTATGATTTTTCATTATTCTGTATATTCTTGATGAGGAAAGCATCGCTTTCGAAACATGTTGATATGTCTATATTAATAAAGTGGTGAAAACAAAGTAATTTTTAATTAATTTATTAATAATGACGCCATAAAGTGAATACCAATCTTTTGGTGAAATTATAGAAAAGAATACGATTAGGGAAGAAACGTTTAGACAGTTTTGACGAAGCAAATAATTACAGGAGAATATACTCGTATGCGTGGAAGTGAATGATATGATATAGGGGTGACCCAGGAAGACATGGCTCAATTGAGAAAATCAATAACCTGAGTCAGGTCCATATCAAGGTATATTTCAATTAAGCCAGAATTGTATGCGAAGAGAGAGCTGTATGGGGTTACATCAAATCTGCTCACCACTGCGGAGACATGGAATGATGGTTACATAGTTTCTGGAACTTCAGCCTACAACTAATCGTTATATATTGTCCGATATTATTTATTAGAAAAAGCATTGCTTTTTACACGTGCTTGATATTGGTTTGTACTATTTGAAAACAAGACATAGAATTAAAATAGCGCTTGCTGCTTTAGCCTCTTTAGTATAAACAAGTAAGAATGAAGTGCCACCTGTATCAAGTATTGTACCTGAAGTTGCAATATGATCTTGCTTTTGCTCTTTAGTATAAACAAGTAAGAATGAAGTGCCACCTGTATCAAGTATTGTACGTGAACTTAAGTTGCAATATGATCTTGCTTTTGCTCTTTAGTATAAACAAGTAAGAATGAAGTGCCACCTGTATCAAGTATTGTACGTAAACTTAAGTTGCAATATGATCTTGCTTTTGCTCTTTACTATAAACAAGTAAGAATGAAGTGCCACCTGTATCAAGTATTGTACGTGAACTTAAGTTGCAATATGATCTTGCTTTTGAAGTTCAACGTTTGAAGTAATTCTTAAGAGGAACGGCTGGGCGGCTTGTTTTATACAAAACTTAATTTTGGATTTGAGGGCAAAATAGTCACCTAAACCTAATGATAATTAAATCACCGTTAGCCCAAAATTAATCGTTAAAGGTGCCTATAGAATCGCGAAAAATCAATTCCTTTAATGGGCTATATTTCATAATTTAAAACAAAAATAAATAAAATACTTCTAATCCGTACTAGATATTTCCTACACTTTTTGATGAAAACAATACGTCATTCAATTTGGATGGGTATTTTGGTCTCAAAACCAAAATTAATATATGTATGAAACAGGCAGCACAGCCGTTCCTCTTAACAGTGTGTCTTTTCGCAAGTTGAGAATGCATTACAACATAAGAATTACTTTAACGCAACATCAAAAATTAAACACATAAACTAGCCATACGTAGGTATGTAGATGTAATATGTGAAAATGCAGTATACTTTCTGGTTCTGAATCTAGTGGTCAGGAGTTCAAAACCCAGCAAGAGCAATAATTGCCTTTGCAATGATTTTATTATACTAACAACTATAATATTAAAAATTATTGGAATAACTTATTGAAGCTAATAAAACTCAGCAAAATATTAAATAAATTAAGGAAAAGGAAAAGTCGGGGACGCCCTAGGAAGATATAGCGCGCTCAAGAGAATCAAATACTTGAGTCGGGTCATGTCAGAAGTCAGAATAACAGAAAAGAATGTATGAGACGATGTATGGATGTGAATGAAGCAAGAAGTGCATGCCGAGATCGAGTTGTTTAGCTGTCCGTCCTCTCTGCCTACAAGAAAAAGGTTTCTAGGTACATACGAGTACTGTAAATCTTGGGGTAAACTCATTAAAAAATATGCCAATTAAAATGGCTTTGACTAAGTTCAGCTATTAGATCCGAAAAATCGTACACTAATCGTATTCTTTGCTCGTTCACTTTCTCCACTTCCTATTTTCATCGGTTTCAGGTAATTATAACATTTTAAATATATTATAAATGTATAATAAAGGGATTTTTCAACGCATTTTCACGATTTTCTCTCAATTTTATACCATTTCCTACCAAACGAAGTGAAAAATCCATATATAAACAATATTGGAAGCAGCATGCGTAAAATGCTCATAAATTTGCCAGCGTGTACAAGAGCGAGGATTTTAAGAATTTCCCCGCCCCTGACCTTAGTTCCCCGCCGGTCTATCCCGCCCTTCCAGTACTACGACACAACGGGAAATCAATACATTACTTACAGCCAGCTGCTTTCGCGGGCTGCCATAGGCTGGGCGGGGCGGAGGTGGAACGGCCAGAGGGGACGGCTGAGGAAAAAGTGAAATGTTTTATAATATTGCATTAGCCATATCTGCGGAGTAGCTTCCGGCAGTTCTGAGATAACAAAGGGTGTATAGATATCAACGATGGATACTTATTTATGGAATTTTATTTACCCTAATGTTATTGAAATGAAATATTTCTAAAACCACATTCTTAGGTATAAGTTAACTCCCAAAACAAATCAATTCTTAACAGGGTATACCAACTTCATACCTCAAGTTTTTACAAAAAAATGTAATACCTTGGATTGAACAGAATTAAGATTTTAGTACAGCATGAAAAACTACAGTCGTAGTTCTCTCTACACCCATTTGTAAGCATTTAGTTAAAAACTAACATTACACGTTGTTGTTTTAATGAATTATTTGACTCGGGGATAGATCATTCAATTTTCTCCTACTATAACAGCAGCCTACTTTGCTATGGGTTTTACCGACTACAGTAATAAAATTAGGAATTTCGTCGGGATTTAAAAGAGTAATGAAAACATAATTTTATTTCAGATCATATTCTTGCTCAGTAAAAGTGCACCTTTTTGTAAACCCATAAATTTGAACAAAGAAAAGCTCACGGACAAACAAAATTAAAAAATGAAATAAAAACTTGAAAGAAAGGGGAAGGAAATTAATGTAACCCTCAGCGATTAAGTCATGGGGAAATTATTAATTTTCTGGGGTGAGAGTGCTCTTTGAAATCTATAAACAGACAGTTACAAAAAACCCCTTATATTATTTATATATAAATAGATTTCTTTGGAAACATTTGACCTTAGAACAAATTTGTTCATTGACAGAGAACCTCATTTGAATCGAAATATCCTTTATGCATTATATCCTATTGAAACTATAAATTTCAATTACTTAACGGGAACGGCTGCAGTGCCTATTTCATACAAAACTGAATTTTAACTTGGAGGTCAAAATATCTATCCAAACGGAATGATCTATTTTTTTTAATTAAAGGCTTAGTAAATATCTAGTACGGATGAGAAGTATTTTACTTATTTTTGTAGTATTTTTTTTCGTGTACACGCAGAAGGTAATACTTTTTCAGACATAGTAGATATGTTCAACTGCTCGGAACACACAAAAAGATGATTATTGCATACATTCTCAACAATTATTAAGAAAATTGTCTAGAGTATAAGTATCGGTGAATGTGAGGTATGTTTTGTATATTCACCTATGTAGCTAATTATTTGGAATGGTACTTACACTATGTTATTCCTGAATTTATTCGTGAGTCAAATTAAATATTTAGTTATTGCATTTCGTGAAAGCTATCTGAGGTGTGTTCAAAAGAAAGGGTGAATTTTGAATTTCTGCGGGCTGAGTACCATAGGTTCGATTTTCGATTATTTTTTGTTATGTTGGTACACATATGTTGACCATATATTAGTATTATCAGCCATTTTGGATTAGTGATTTATTTTTGACAACTGGAAAGGTTAGTCAAGTTTTTATGTGTTCTTCGATATTTTACTTTTGAAAAAAATGTATCAAAGAATATTTATTAAATTTTTGCGTTAAAATGGTGTAAAGTGCTCCAAGGTACTTAAAATATTGACTGTGGCATTCGGCGAGTCTATTTTGTCTGAAAAAAATGTTTATAAGTGGTACAATCGCTTCACAGAAGGCCGAGAAGATGTTAATGAGGATAAGCGTCCTGGAGTTGGAACCACGTTAACAAACGAAGAAAACACCGAAACAGTAAAGAAAATGGTTTTGTAAAATCGTCGAATCACTATTAGAGAAGTTGCAGAGGATGTTGGCATATCAATCGGCTCATGCCATGCAATTTTCTAGAATGTTTTGGGTCTGAACCGTGTGGCAGCGAAGTTTGTTCCGAAATTGCTAAATTTTGACCAAAAGCAACGTCGCATTAGTATCACTCAGGAGTTGTTGAATGACGTCAACGACGATCCAGATTTGCTCAAAAGGGTCATAACTGGTGATAAAACGTGGGTATATATGGTTATGACGTCGAAACCAAGGCCCAATCATCCCAATGGAAGCGGCCAGAAGAGCCAAGACCGAAAAAAGCACGCCAAGTTCGATCAAATGTGAAGGTTTTGCTCACTGTTTTATTCGATTACAATGGCGTGGTGCATCATGAGTTCTTGCCAACAGGTCGTACGGTTAATAAGGAATACTACAAGGAAGTTATGCAACGTTTGCGTGAAGCAATACGGCTCAAACGATCGGAATTGTGGAAAAACAAATCATGGATTTTGCATCACGATAATGCACCAGCTCACACATCAATGCTTGTTTGTGATTATTTGGCCTTTATTATCATTCTTCATCCACCGTATTCACCAGATTTGGCTCCCTGCGACTTTTTATAATTCCAGAAACTGAAGAGACCACTGAAAGGAAAGCGTTTTGCCACAATTGAAGAGATAAAGTCAGAATCGAAGAACGAGCTGGTGGCCATACCGAAAAGCGCATTCCAGAAGTGCTTCGAGGATTGGAAGAAGCGCTGGCACAAGTGCATTACATCTCAGGGGGATTACTTTGAAGGGGAGAAAATGGATATTGATGAATAAATAAATACTTTTCGAAAAAATTCAAAATTCACCCTTTCTTTTGAACACACCTCGTATGTACCTATCGTGATGTGTTTTGCACCTGTGTGGCTATTGAAATTAACAAAATTTGTAACAATCAATATAGGGCGTATGTGGTATAATAAATAAATAACGAACAATAACAATATTTAAATCGGAAAAATTTTGAAAGCAAATAATCCATTTTACGTCTTTAATAAGGGTGTAATAAGCGTGACTACTATTATTGTGATGGTTCCTAGAAAATATTGATTTATCAAATTTAGTAATTAATACGCATCCAAGCTGTGTCCGTATACACGATATGAACGTAGTAATTTGATGTCACGACTCGAAATATACAAATACGTTATAGATATGTGAAATATGCTTAAGGATTTAATTGGCCATATTTGTCATAATATCACTGACAGTTGACAGTTGTCATAAAATGGCTTCATCCTGTGTTGTTAGGAAAGATTTATATTTATTGTTAAATTTGTCCACGCATGTACAGTTTCATCACTGTGCTTGGGTAGTGCGTCATATTAACAAATAAATTGTACAATAGGTACTCGTCTTCTGGATGGAACCAATCCAGAACCCTTAAATATTTTCATTGACCAGAGAGTTAATGTTTTAATACTAGTAGTGTGTAATGTGTAAGGTAGGCAATATAGATCCAGAGGTCAGACAGATGGATGCTGTATACTGCCTTGAATATTTTTGTCACCTAAATTATTTAATGCGTCAAGGTTATGGTCATACCTGTCGTCCATCATAACTTGAAACTGACCACGCTATTGACGTAGGTTGTATAGATTTTTTCTACTTGTGAGTCAAATAGGCCTATTTGTCGTTATTGATAACTTTCGAGATACTATCTGGGCCCTCTATTATTTATTTTATCGTACATGATATAAACATCTATTAGTCATAACGCAGTTGATATAAAATTATATAAATTTATTCTCTCCATAGATGACTGCAACAAATTACAAAATGTCCTTAAAAAAATTACGGAATACTGCAAAACAATCAATTGTATCTTAACATAGATAAATGTTAAGATACAATTGAATGTTATAACGTTTCCACGGAAAAAAAAAATAATAAATAAATAAAAAAAATAAATAAATAAAAAAAAAAAAATAATAATAATAATAATAATAATAATAATAATAATAATAATAATAATAATAATAATAATAATAATAATAATAATAATAGTAATAATGATAATATGATAATAATAAAAAATGCTTTGACTGTCCTACTTGGAACAAATCCCGTTTTAGGAAATACTCGTATACATTGTAACGTAACAAAAGGGTGACCCTAAGATAAATTCTATCTTCTCGTCATAACAATTAGCTGGGCAACCAAATACGACGTTTCCCTCAAACGCTGACAGTAATCAACCAATAAGGTGATTTTCTCAAAATAAACCAATGAGGGCTGAACAGGTCATTACTGACAGATATAACAGGGTAGCGCGAAGCGACTCGAGAGCGCCCCGGCCATTCCTGTGTGGGACTGACTACTGATCGGACCAGCAATCCGTCCGCAGCGACTCTGTAAGAGTCCGCGGCTAATGTGCCATTTTGTCAACCAAATCTGTTAGGCAACGTATTTCGCATGCGGGTTTGAAGCCCCGTAGCTAAACGTGCCCGTTCACTGTAAAACACCTAAGATGGTGACTTGTAATTTAAAAATAACTTAAACTCAGTGTGGACATGCCCGACTCTTGTGCTCCTGCCTGCGCCTCCCGCTGACCACATCGACCATATTAATGCGAGATGCCACTGCTTCGATCTTCTCATGTAAGCTGTTTTCTAACTACTCTCTGTTATGTGTTGTACTTGACCTTGCCATAATTGATACACCCGGTTTTAGAACTCCATCAGAGAGAGAATTATGTTTAACTTCATGTCAGAAATAGGACCTTTCTATTAGTTATACGATTGCACATAACCTCTAATGTCTAGTATCACTGTACAATAAATTCTGAGACTGAAAGTACTCCCTCGCCTCATTTAACGTAGATTAGAAATTGCTTAAAACCCAATTATAAGACCGCGGTCGACTCACTCGACCCTGAAGGCGAGAAAAACCTCATTGCTGTACCGGAATCTGAGCTAACCATTGTCCGGACAAAGACGTACCTGCCTTGGAGACGAACATTTGGCTAAGTCACGCCGATATTCTTGTCTCCCCTGTTTCCCTGTAATACAACACCGGCTTCCATCGTGGTGCTTTCTTCCTTCCCAACCTTCTCTCCTTCCCCACCTTTCCCTGTAATACCACACTGACGTCCAACTTGAGGCTACTTTCCCTGTAATACAACAACATATGAACATGTTTCGAAAGCGATGCTTTCCTTTGGTTCATAAAAATATTCATTTGGATTATTGCGTTCAGCCAGTTGAAATGCTAGGTTCCTGCCAATAGTTGGAGTTGTGTCGAATAAACAATTTTCCATATCTAGTACTTATTAAGAAAGTTGTTCTCCCAACTCTAAAGGAACATCACCTACCCGTCTGATCTATATGTCATACATTACCATATTACACAATATATATTTTTAAAGCATAATGTAGGTGCTTTGTATAGTGGAGTGTAGGATAGGTTTGAAGAGGTGATACTGTGAATGGAGTGTTGACCACCTCAATAGGAGAACCGGTGCTGAGGTTTTTACGTGGATGTATTAGATTCGGTTAAAGTATTGAAGTTTATTCATTAATTTTGTTTTAATATTTTAGTTTTGCTTTATAGATTAAGCAGAATTTGAAGAGAAATACGTTTTTGTTTATGTTTTGTTTACAGTAGGCTAATAATTGTAAAAAATAAGTTAAGTTTCCGTTCCTCTTTCGCTTTTTGGTTTCCGCCGCTGAGTCTTAATCTTAGTGTCATCTTCTGTACGTCATAGATTATATTTGCAGGATTTAGACCTAATTGATTTTGGTGCAGGGCTTGCAATGCCAGGCCAATGCTGGTTTCGTTCCACTTGAAATAGCATCCTCTTTTTGCGAGCCTAGAATAATCCAAAATATTAAAAACACGACAAAATCCCGACCACCGTTGGACTGATTCAATTGTGGAGCCAGTATGGCGGTCCATTCATCGGAACTTGCTATTTAAAAATAAAGGAAACAAAAAAGTTATAAAATAAGTTAAGTAACTTTTCGAGTAGATTTAAAAATAAATGACTAAAATAATAAATACTCAATATTCGCAAAAAAAGCAAACAAAATAAGGGAAAATACAATATTTACGTGTTAAATTCCAAATAAATAAATAATGTATACGGAGTTCCGCCGGTACACTGATATACGTCACAATCGTAGAGAAACATGTCTGGATGGGGTATTGGTTACTTTTTGGCATGACCTCGGATTCATCATAATTAACGCCTTATTTCCGAAAATATTGTTATGATATACCTATAACAAATCATAGCTCCAGGAGCGCGCTCCGAAGCGTACGTGTGGTAAAACCAAATTCGGCCCATTCAAAGGTTTCTTGTCTATCTTTCATAAAAAGAAAAAACCGTTTTTTAAACTCTGTCCAATAAGAAATACAGCTTATTTTTAATATTTTTCTTCAAACATAAAGACAATAGATGTATGGTACGTATTTTTCCACAATACAGATTTGTTGATAAATTCTTTATATTTCTTGAATTGGCCGAAAGACCTTAGGTCACACTTTATGAAGAATTAGTTACAGTACGAAAGAAGCTGCAATTTTCTCAGTGCAGTGAGAGATTGAGAGTATCTCTCATTAGAGCTTCTCTGAAATTCGTAATTAGGGATAATTGAAAAAGCACAGTCTTCGCATTGCAATTTTTAATGGAAATAATAAGTGCCAGTGGCGGGGCAACTATGGTTTGGCCGGGGACCTGTTCCACACTAAACTTACAACGGAGTTGCATAACCCCGGGCAAGAACAATTATTTGTACATACTCATCATTACGCCACTGAAAACGCTCAGTGCATAAAATACAATGGCGGTTAAAGTTTTTGCGCTAACTTGCAAAAAAATAACTATGATCATCTAAAAAATTTAACCCTTTCTTGCCGGGGCTCTCTACTGATTTGACATGTCTCTAATTATTTAAATATCTTTCAAAATGTACTAAACGCAGAGTTCATATTTCAGGTATACCTCGGGAACACATTTATGTATTGGATGAAATAATTTACATTTATAAATATTTATCAATCGGACTAAGTACAAACAGTAACTTTAGTAAATTGTTTATAACCAAATGTTTCTCCCTTTTCCTTTCCTCGGTTAGGGTTTTTAGACCAGTTAAGATCTTTTCCCAAAGAGCACAAATAATGTATCATAAATTCAGTCAATTAAATCAAACCATGAGATGGTAGTAGTAATACGGCCAAATTGTATTATCCAATTACTCTTACAAAAATCTGTTTTAAACACTGAAATCACTTTGTTCATATAAAATCACGTACGAGTAACTCGTACTAATGTACTGTACTGACACTTTCCACAAACAAATTAATACAGTGTCGACCTGCATACAGCGATTTTAATATGTGTGTAATTATAACGTTTACATGTGTGCTATTTATGCCTGAAACAAGTGAGAGGAAAAATGATAAGCAATACATATCAGTACTTCGCCAACTTCCAACAATCTAAATTATCTTCCACAAAGCTTCGACAACCCCAAACAGGGTTCCCGAAAGAGGAAGCCGGTGCCTATTATAGTTTAGTGTGCAGGGCGCGATACTTCTCTTTATGTACCTAAAATTCCACTAACACGTATTGTATAAAAATAGCCGCAAAGATTACGCTGTGCGCGTAAGACGATATTTGAGACGCGGATGATGTTTAATTTGAATAATTTATATTGCAAAAATAATTTGAGAACATTAAACCATCGATGAGCCATGTTATTTCTTGTTCGTATTATTACAAAACACAAAAATGAAATTCCAATGAACAAATTTATGATATTCTTAGCTAAAGAATTTTTATGAGATTTTTTTCTTCTGCGTAGGCGGGGAACTTGTCGTGAAATTGGGCTACCCAAAACATATTGTGATTCTTATAAAATGTATCTTATGATACATACGGTAGAGGGCCCCGGGCGAATTGTATAAAGAGAGATCTCATCTCCAGTTGCCGACGAGAGGCTGATAGACCGGGCGTGGGAATTGGGAACGCAGAAGGCAGGATCGGATTCTACGACTTATATTTAAAGATTTAATAAATAAATCTCTGAAACTGATCACTGCCAACGCGAAGGCCGTTATAAACACTTCTAATGGTTACGAAATAGATACGATTTCAATCTTAATTTGAAACTATTTTTATGGTATATAATACATTGTAAACCTCTATCCAGAGTGATTGCGTAAATCTCTCAGAATCGTCCTGATGGTTTTTATAAAAATAACGTGACGAAGTCCCTGACCGGAGCAAACGGGACCGCATAGAAATGAATTTAAGAAAATCGATTATTTGTTTTGTTTTTGGTACATATGAGTATATATTTATGCATAAATACAAATATATATAGTATATATTAAACGACCGATCAGTGTCTGAGTTGTCTTCGTATCTGAGTCTCACCCAGGCGTCGTGAGTTGAATTTCCTGGCAGTCTAAGTCCTCCATCACGACACAAGCAACATTTTCCGCTAACTGTGTTGGTAGTAGGAGATTTTCAAATATTGTCAGGTTATTCGTAACCCGGAAATGTTTGCCTTTCTTTTTCTGAAAGAAGAAATTAAGTCCCAATATAACCTCTAAATAATAACGCCCCTGAAGTGATCATCACAAAAATGGCGATACAGAAATTATCCAAATATTATCATTATTGTGATTATTATCTAATTTTTTATGATCTTTAATATCAATAAATTACATAAATTCTTGATTTCACCTTATTTTCTTCTATTTGAGTATCATTCTCGAAATTCTTTATATATCTTCATGGCTCTGTTGTTCAATGGAAGAGTCATTTTATTTCTACTGCTTATGGGGAACGGTTGTGTGGTCTGTTTCATACAGAACTTAAATTTGGATTTAAGGCCAAAATACCCATACAAACTGAATGACACATTTTTTAATTAAAGATTTAGTATTTATCTAGTACGTAAGCAATTTATTTATTTTTGTTTTACATTATGCAATATAGGCCATTAAAGGAATTACTTTTTCGCGATTTTAGAGGCACCTTTAACAATTATTTGGGGGCTAACGGTGAAGTAAAAAAAAAAGGATTACCCTGTTTACTTTGAAAATATAATGAAATATAAAATACATGTTTTTTTAAATATTAAAATAAGCATTATGCTGGACTTTAAATTAAATTAAAAACAACAAATTTACCTTGGAACACAAATTTGCCGTACATCATTTAAAATATCGACCCGAAAAACATTTTTTTTTTAAATGTTTTTATTTATCTATTCATATTTACATAGCAAATACGATTTTTTTTAAATACAATTTTATAATTTGCCTCTAAAATTATTAAAAAAAAATTCATATCCTTTACTTCATAATTTTAAATAAAAATAAATAAAGTACCTCTGATACGTACTAGATATTTACTAAACTTTTAATTAATAAATATATAATTCAGTTTGGGTGGGTGTTTTGGCCTCAAATCCAAAATTAAGTTATGTATGTAACAGGCAGCGCAACCGATGGTCTTATGTCATATTAGTGTTTGTACTGAATTAAAAAAAAATCCACCTTTACGTCAATGTTAAGATATAAATGGGCTTTGTGAAATGAGTAGAAGTGCAGAGAGCAATAAGAAAGGTTGAGAGTATCTGGCTATTCATTGTTTGCTACTAAACATCACTAAATCCACCACAGAGGAGATACTCGTGTTTCCCAACTTTTCGAATGATCAATTGAGTCACCGATCAGCCAAGTGTTTTCTTAAGTATTAGCTCTGTTTGCCTGTTTCCAAGCATTTTTCACCCTAAATTGTCTATAGAGGTGCCTACCCACTACAAAATAGTATCCGCACACTTTCATACACCATAAAATAGTAGCCGGCCACAAGACGATAGCGTGACATCAAAGTAAAAACTTTCTACGTAAAATTAACATGGATGGGTTAATATTGAATTTAATATGAATAAATATCATTTTTATTAAAAGATAAATCATAAACTAATATTTTATACTCCGTCACGTCTAAAATATGTTGAAAATGAAGTGTTAACTTGACTTTGGATAATGCCGCGAAGCACAATGTTTGTTTCGTAAATTTGACATTTGACAGTTCTCGATGAGTGAAAAAACCAGACAAGACGTAGCTTATAATTACTAAAATAAGTTAGGTTCTCTTCAGCTCTATTTAAAACATACAATAATCATGTTTTGAAATTCAAAAAACGAAATAAATATTTGTCATTCAATAATTGAACCAAGTGAAAGAAGATCGTAAACTAATAATGACATTCGACATTTTGGTGCCGTTTGTTCACCCTGTTTTTATAACTAGTTTTCTGCTGAGGAGATCTTTAATCCACAAAAAATCGATATCCTAAATTGACCGTAAATTTGATCGAAAATTTCGTCGGGAAGAGCGTATTTGTGCATTTGAATAGTGTGGAAGCAAAATTTTTGGATCAACCGTTGCTCAGTAGAGTTGGGAAGAACGGCCATAAGAACTAGATACAATTTAAAAATATTTTTACATTTCACGTGAAATTTATGTTAATTTTAGGTTCGCTTCTCGTATTTTAGAACCTATTTACCTACGAATTTTAGGTCCAGAGCTCATCGATGATGTGATCAGCATGTTGTGGCTTAACAAAATATTCTATGAACATGACGAAAATGTAAGGACAGAACGGGAAAAGGTAGGTAAATATCATCCTACATAATTTTTCAAATATCCTATGAATGTCCCTGGGTCCCGACAAGTGTTTATATAATTAGCAAGTTAACAACACTTCAGCGTACGGAAGTAGTGCACAGTGCACAGCACATACCAAGGAAGGTGCAGTGTGGAGGTACTAACGGAACATTTGAACAAGTAGGATCAGCAAAGAGGAAGCTCTACACGGCTCAACCCCCCAAAAGTCAACCCACATTATAACTTTCCGACAGGGTTGAGGGTTGCTAATAATACTTGTAAACACTTATGATTTAGGGGCTTGGAAACCACTCCAAGTATCTACACATATTAGATATTAGCGTCTCATTTTCACCGATAAACTAAAATTCATATACCACTTTTCTGATTCAAGAATTTCATGAAAATTTTATAGTTGCTGTTGTTTTAAGTTGTTTAACCTACCTAAACAACCAACACCCTTAAAATTCAACACGATGAATAACGACGATATTTTTTTTCCAACTGTCAACCTGCAAACATTAAAGAGTATTGATTATAACTTATAAGTGGGTTTAATTACGCGTAGTACGTGTAAAATTAGTCTTGTTCGCAAGAATCTAGTATGTCTTTGAGTTTTCGTGAGAAGTATTACTGTCTAACTATTTAAGAGTTTGGTTAGTGGAAGGGTTGATTTTACCAATATCTCATTTGCAAGGTAAATGTTTATTTTCTGAGGTTCTAAATTCAAATAACATTATTATTTACCAATCTGAAATATTTCTCTTGACATAATATTTTCAATGAGCTAATACGGGGATTTAAGTTCATCTCATAAGTTCTTCGCTGGTGTGGATTGCTTCGGTTATTGAATTTTCGTCAGTCAAAGTCAAGAGGTTTTGGTGAAATAGTTGAAATTTATAACCTTTGATCTAACTTTATAGAATAATCGGTTAAAAGTCAATCAATCACAATCGGTGTTTCTGATTTGTCATAAGTTAAAAGAGTAAAACGATCAATGTAATATTATAACAATATTCTTTTTTAGAGATCTTTTGTCTTTCAAACTTATTAAACAACAACACTAATTACACTTACATTCACAATTTGGGAGGCTGGTAAGGGTACCGCCGCCCCGGGAACCATTCATTGGACAATTGACACCTCTGCCATAGGTCATTAAGTAGGAGTGACCGGGTCCATGGGGTGAGGCTTGTACGGGTCGTGGCGACGAATGCGTCTGCCCACCAGATGTGTGGTGGGTCGGATCGGGAGAGGCCAATTGAGGGAGATCTCTTGACCTCTCCGGCGGAACTCTCTTAATATGATACGTCCGTCACTCCTGGACACACTGACCCCCAGATTCCGGTCCATCCCCCATATCACTTCCTTCCCAGAACTTTGTCGCCTTCCTTTCTTTATCAGCATTCCAAAGATGATGTGGTCCTCAAGGAAAATTATTTTCATTATAAATATCGAAACAAAAAATACATTTAGAAATATCGACCCCTTGTAATAACAAGGTTCCATCTGACACGGCAATGTTATGCGATAAAAAATCTTAAAGTTGCTCTCTCTAGAGCACATTATCGCATGACAACGCTGTGTCAGATGAAACCTTGTTATTCCAATGAGTCGATCAAAAAAAAACTTATCACAGAATAAATTGCGTAAAAGTCGTATTATCTCTACCGATATTTCAATGAAAGATGCTTCAAATAATTAGTGTCATCGATCCCCTTGGCACCGGTGTGCAATCGTGAGATAAGCCAAATGATTGTCCAAAATTCGTACTAGTTTGGCATCAATTGTCACACGAGAACAGGTCGTTTTAATGCTCAGGAGGTCGACCGTGGAATTACTCGCTTTTGTTTTCTCTCTCCTCCAGAATCGCTTCCTCATCTCGCAGAGATTCTGATCACCGCATCTCCGAATATGTCATTAGTTCCTCCATAAAGTTAATCTTAATATATAAAAATGATTGTTTGTCTGTCTGTCCGTCCTCAATTTTCTCGAAAATTACTAGTCTGGTTTCGCTGAAAATATCGTTTTTTTATATTACTTCCGGAAAGGTTTGGAGAGTAGTTTGAATGAAATCCAATGTGAAACTGTTGCTATAACGTTATAAAATTAATATGAAAAACATTGAACCCTCCTTGACGTACTGAGGTCACCGCATAAATATACCACCCTGGTTAGCCACAGATTACATATTCACAGAAGAAGGTTTATTTGGGTAGAATATTAAGTGGAAAACACAAGTAGGTACCTACTTAAGAAAGTTTTTTATTTAGAAATATTTTGAAAAAATAAATGTTTGGAATAAAATAAAAATTTCAAAACCGTTTCTTTGTTTAGAGAAAGTAATACCCGTCAAAGGGAATTACTTTCGCTGTCAAATCAATTATGGCACCCAAACTAAAAACAAGAATTCTTTTTAAGAAATATACTCGAGCAAGGCCGGGTACACATCAGCTAGTAAAAAATAAAATAAACCGAATGTTTTCAAGTAATATCAATCATCACTTTAATACTCAACGTACTGTAAAACTGTAACGTCCATAAATAAAATTAAAAGAGAAGTCTTTTACCAAATTTTGGTATTTTATACTGTGAAGTCCATACAGCACACTATTAAAAACTCTCCATACAGCGAACATTGATAATATTTGATGGAGTGTGTTTACCTCAACAGATATATTAATAATGAACCTATCGTTTATTGATATAGTTACGAGTGAGGCAGTGAGGCAGTACGAGTGAGATGTGGTGGTTTTGTTAAACACGATGGAGCTGTAACACTCGAAGAACAGTCGCGTCGTGACTTACTCATTACCGTATAAATACAAAGCTACGATCAAATGTAATTAGTTTTTCACTTTAATCAGGAATAGAATTAAATGAAAACATCACTTTGCGTTAATGAGTTATTGGCGTGATATTAAATTTTAAACAAACAATATTTCAAATCAATAGATATTGCTCGACTTTGTCACAGTTTCAATACTTTTTTTTCAGAAACCTTTTTTTTTTATATCAACAAGTTTTTAGAATTACTTGGAATATCTCACAAGTGTGTTGATAGTTATGAGGAGGTCTCTTATTCATAGCTCATAATGGAAATTCCGTTACGGGTTGGAAACGCTTTAATTTTCCCAGAAATTCCAGACAAAGAAGCACTTTGGCGTTTGATCTTAATTTTTAGAGCATAATGGATAATTTCGACAAGTGACATCGATATTTTCAACATTCCAAATTCAATGTTTAAAGTCACCTTAACAATTTTTTCATGACAAAATTTTGTTTCTAAAAACTTTAGAGTTTTAGATTTTTTGTTTGTTATACATAAATTGTAAATCATTGTATTAATAACCATTGTTTAAGCGCTATCACTTAACGATGATGTAAAAGGTCCCATAAGCGTATAAAATCTATATATATAAAAAATAATGTTTTTCTGTCTGTCTGTCTGTCCTCAATTTTTTCGAAAATTACTCCACTAGTTTCACTGAAAATAGTACAATTTGTTCTCGGCAGGAACATTTAGACAGTAGTTTCTATGAAATCTAAGTTGTAAAACTGATGCTATAACGTTTAAAAATTAGTATAAAAACATTGAACCCGCCATGTTTATACCGCCCATAGATATACTACTCTGGTTAGCCACAGATTACATATTCAAAAGAAGAAGGTTTGTTTGGGTAGAATGTTTTCAAAATTGAAAACACAAGTAGGTACCTACTTAAGAACTTTAAAAAAAAATACGTTGTGAAAATTAAAATTTTTGGATAGAAATAAAATTTTCAAATGAATGTTTTTTTTTGTTTCTATTTTTGCAGACAGATCGCTGTCAAATCAATGTTGGCACCCAAACGATAAGCAAGAATTTACAACTTTATAACTTTATTAAAAAAATATATATTACCAAGCAAGGCCGGATACACATCAGCTGGTAGTAAATAAATAAAATTCGTAACAACACCGCCCAAGGATCATACAAAGTGAACTTTAAATAGCTGTATTGATCTAGAAATTTCAGATAAAAAAACTGTCTCAACTTGATAACAGCATTAAAGTTAGAGAAAATATACTTTTAAATAGGATGTTACGTAATTGCTCAAAATAAAATAAACCTTTCGGGTAGGATATATTAGCCCCGTATCAATATTTGGCTACATTGCTGGAATTATATTTTTTTCAATATTAGATACTCGTTAAACAAAGCTATTTACGACAAGTAATTCTCATAAAAAATAAGGAAGGTATGTTTATTTTACTGAGATTTATTGAAGCATTAATAATTATTGAGTTATCGGATACTGAAGTTAATATTAAAAGAGGCTTACGAGAGAACGTAAAGAACGAAAGTATTCGTATAAAATCCTCCGCGTTACGTCGACTTGCGTTTCATTTTCAGTAAAGGGATGTTACGTATTCCCAAACAATGTAAGGCTTTTATCTAATACTGCGAAACCCCCTTTATTCCCTTATTGTCTTCCCAGGAAATGTAAATACGTAATCGAAAGAGAGCAGGCATACTTCCGAGGAGGGAGGATCGAACTTTTCTATTTTCTTTCATAAGTTCTTGGGACTATCGCGTCTTTATCAACGACTTCTAGAAATTGTTTGAAAACAATATGAACTAAAATAACACCGTAGGTATTTGAACAACTACGAAAGGGAAAATCTGTTTGTATCGTGCTGCAAACATTTTTAGTATTGGCATCACGATATTTGTACATCTGTTTCGGTTAGAAAAATCTAAATCACCGCAACAATTTTCACCACGCAAATTCATTTCCATCGTGCGCTATAAGGCATTAATATAATCATTTATTTTTAAATAGGACTGTTATACGAGTACCATTTTGTTTGTTGCGTATTTCATAACACTTATACGGATTTAATGATCGGGGAACACTAACTTAGCACTTAAAGTGAGGATTTAGGATTGATTTATTTTATTTTATTGATAAAACTAAATATTTTCAGTCTCTGTGTGGAGTTACCGTAAAAAAATAATAATTTAATAGTACCTGTACCGCTGTTGTATTCTTAATGAAATGTATTTATAGGAGTAACTCCACACGGAGTAGATACTTACTTCCCTTTGGAAGTAAGTAGCTACTCTCTACACCTAATAATCAATGCACCATATAAAACACTCTTGTTTTAGATCGAGTTCAGCCACATTCATAAATTTAGGCTCTACGAACTTATCATTATCATAGGCCCAAAAATAACGAGCGCATCTAATTCGTACCGACCGACTACCGGCGTTAATGACGTCACGGCCTTCTCGGCTTTAATTTCTTAAATGTGGAGCTGCTTCCCCCGGTTTTTGATTATTCTTTATGGGCTACGAAGCCAATAATTAGAGGTCCATGCCGCGGTAGCTGTTGGAGCAGTGCGACTAGTAGCCACTTGCTCCTGCTGGCCTGGTAGCTAAAATCTATTACAAATAACCCGGCGATCAGAAGTTGGAAGATGCCACAGAATCGTGAGAGGCTCATTAAAAGGCCGGGTCAGGAATTAAAATCATGCATCTATATTTCTTCGTACAAGTTCACGGCTAGACCATTCTCAGTACGGTCCGTGGTAATGCCTTTTCTCGGAACCGGTTTTTTATGCAATAATCAAATAAAAGTTTTTTCGGTTCACGAAGCGCATAATACATCGGAATATATTAATCAATCATTTCGAATTGGAGTGTTTGAAGGAGTAGACTGTATGACTTTGATGTAAATTTGATTTTTTTGTAATCACGCCTCGTGCATGATGCTAACGGTCGTTTGGAATCTGTGATCGTAATTTGAATTAACCAAGTGAATCCACTCTTCATATTGACTCCCGAACGTATGCAAATACAGTTGAATTCGCTCAATTGGGACACACTGGGCCCCAAACATGTTGTCCCAAATAAGCGGCCGGTTCTAATAAGCTATGTTTAACGTAAAATTAAAAAAAAGAAGTATTTTTAAACTTTTTAAATTAAAGTCTAATTAATGATTTAGAACGCCAAAGCACATTCTTAATATTTTTCCAATAAACCGCTCTGTTCTTCCCGGAAATCCTACA
>JAHDVE020000488.1:0-40879 GCA_022606495.2 Halesus radiatus | reverse complement strand
AAAATAAAAATAAAAATAAAAATAAAAATAAAAATAAAAATAAAAATAAACATAAAAATGAAAATAAAAAAAAAATAAAAAATCAAAATAAAATAAAAAAATATTGTGATTTCCTTTTTATACAAGGAGGTTGATATTTTGTAACTATTCACGTGTTCACTGCCATCTGTTGATGGTGGTGGTAAGGTAACCATTGTATAAGCATATTTTGGCTATTCATTTTGTCGGCTGTCATTATTTAGTACATACATTACCTACCTATTACCTAAGGAAATTGTTTATTATTTTTCATAATTTTGTAAAAAGGTCAGTAAATTTATTATACGGTTTTGCATATGCAAGCGCCAGGCGGCCGAAGGAGGAACTAACGAGCTATTAAGTTTTGAAACCCAAATAATTTTATTTAAATAAAATTATTAATATTTTAAATTTCCGAAATAAATTTTAAACAGTATCATCACAAACTAGTATGTTTTTAAATGGAAAATAATATTTATTTTATTCCTGGTAGCTTAACTTTGAAAGCACTAACTTCAACGCAAAATAGTGATATGTTTTGTTTTCAATATTTGACTATCAGTGTTTTATTAATTATTTGTTAAATTTTTTTTTGCTTATAAAGCCTATTTAGCAAGAACACACTGACCGAAGTCAATCAAAATATGTAATTCCAATGTCTGGCCCCCTGCCAGATATTGATGTTTTTATCTAGTTATCCACTTTTTTTTTCTTTTTGTCATACTTCCTTGATTCGTTTTAAGTTCCATATCAACTGTGTTTCTGGTCAAAGGTGTTATTTCACACATTTTTAATTTGTGGCCAAGATTCTCTACAGTGTGCCTATCTGAATATGTGCAATAATCAAGCAGAATATATCATCGCAGATGTCACGGGAGTCAGGTCACAAATTTGGCGAAAATAAGTTAAGTAGACAAAAGCACTTTAAAACCACCAAAGATGCAGTGGGTCAATGTATTTGAGCCACAAAAAGCTCTATTTATGAGTATTTTTTTATTTTCCAATTTACTTAGCGCACATACATTAAAGCAGTCAATGATGACAAGCGGCATAAGTCTCTTGATGTCCAAATGATTTCATATATGTGACTTAACGTTGTTGACCACTGAAACTTCCCGGGCCAGGCACGCAGGCCCCAAAAAAAAGGTTCAAATAAAATTGTTACTTTTTGTCACACACAATCTTAGCGCTTCGATTTCTCAGCTTTATAATTTTTGTGGACTGGCTCCCTTGACATCTACGGTGACGATATTTCAGAAGAGATTTTTCATCCATGAAATGAGGAGTAACACCTAAATATTCCTTTGACTTGGAGGTTTAAGTGTGTGGTTAATGATATACATTTTTAATCATTGTAGAAAATAATATTAACATAACCCAAATGAACCATGAAAACGGAAAAAAACGAACTTGGAACTTTGTAATCATTATAAAGATAGCTTCCAATAATATGGGATTAAAAATGGAGAATAATATTGACAAATCTTGAATTTGAGATATGATATCGATGAAGATGACATAGATTGAACTGGTCTCATTAGCTAAGTTGGTTAAGCGGTTGCCCCGGATGGGCAGAGGTCCTGGGTTCGAGTCCCAGATGCGACTGAAATCTTTTTTATTTTCTGTTGTTTTTTTTCCGTTTTCATGTTTCATTTGGGTTATGTTAATATTATTTTCTACAATGATTAAATATTAAAATGAGGTTTTTAAATCTCAATAAAAATAATAAATAATTAAAAATTGGATAAGCATTTTGTTGTAGAAATTGTTTTTAACAATTACCTTGACCATAAAATAATATTTACACAAAAATACATTTCATACGGTCTTTTAAGACTGTATCTGATACAAACACACACATTCCTTATAATATACATATAATGCAGAAATTATCTGCTTCCTCTCACATTGTAGTGCATAACTGATTTATATATTATTATCAGAAAGCCATATAAATGCCCTTGAGGAAACTTTTTACAAAAACGAAATCATATAAATAATTCATTTATTATTATTATAATACAATGTTTTGTATTTCAAGTTTCATAGCTTACATATTTAGATAAATATAAAATAAGAAGTACATATTATTTTAAAGTTCACTTAAGTGTAGTTATTAACTCATTATTATGCAGCTCTTAAAGCGAAAATTGGCGTCTGTTTAATGAAAGAATCCAATTTTGCTTTGAACAATTCACTTTTGATTGGTTCTAGAGTATTGCACAGGGGATTCTTTACAACATACTCCACGTAAACCTGACTGTAGATCTTTTGTAATAAATCCCTGACACCGTTGGCTTGGTTATCCGTGTTTAAAACAAACTTCAGTCCGGAAGGAGTCTCCATGTAGTTGAGGGTGTATTTGTTGGTCTTGTAGTTTAGGAATCCTTCCTTCGGGTCTAACGGAGATATTTTGGCAACAAAAGACTTGATAGAGAACAGCATTCCGTACATCAGCTTTGCTTCCTGAAAACATTAATTTTATTTATTAAATATTTTGAAGGGAAAGATAGGGAAAGCAATTCCAGAAGCTGTGCGAGGAGAGGCTGGACAACGGACGGAAACCACTGACGTTGCCAGAACAGGAACGCCCGGAGGCACCTCATCAAAACGATGAGGTAAATATCCAGAGGTCTGCCTCATTCTTAATACCAAATACAGTAGAAATATGACAATACGTGCAACTCCTGACATTTACCATACATTAAGATGGCAAAACGCTACACCAGCGCCCCTAGCGGCGCGGCGTAATTCGGTTTTTCCATACATTTTAATAGATTTTCTGTGAAATAAATAATAGAAAACGAAAATTCAAAAAATAAATATGAGGTAACCTTTTTTTATTTAATGTAAATCAAATTTAATAATGTTATTATTAAGTTCTGCAAGTTTATTTTTAGTTTTTATTATTGTAACAGCCGTTTCGGCGTTCAAGGACATTTTCAAAGTGCAGTTAATCCACATTGCGACGACTTGTTTATATGATTTTATTTACTTCCACCCAATTCTAATTTGGATGGGTTTTTAAAAATAATCGTTTATGATGTACAACATTGTTTTTAACATACGAGAACACGGGGTGTTGTTAAAAAATAAGGTAAAGGTTTACAATTCAGACTCATTCTTAATACGAATAGATTATTGAAATAATACTTCGTTTCAACTAAATTACAACCAGAAACAACTATTTACGTCGGTAGAGATACAAAATAATGTGAACAAATTCATTTAAAGCTTAGTAAAGTTTGAAATTTTTATATGGATTTTATAGGTTAATTTTTTGTTTTTTTTTCTCTTTAAATCCAAACTAAGAACCGAAAACCCCATTTTATACATAATTAATATACTATATTACATTTAAAATAGGTTATTAGGTTCTTAATATGGGTTAAAAAAAAAAATTACTCAAAAACGAATAGAGTTTAACTTTACCAAAAATAATACATTAAGGGGCTTTTTCACCATCATCTCAATAGCGCTATGTGTGTAGGATAGAAATATATTTGCATTTCACTTACTCTTAATAGTGACATTGATATATATTTCTATTATATAATTTCAATTCTACACATAGTGCTACTAAGATGATGGTGAAATAGCCCCTAAATGTGCAGGAAATCACAAGCAACGCGTATTTGATGTAGGTATCTGAATAAACATAAATAATTGTTTCTTGTTGTAATTCAGTTGAAACGAAGTGTTATTTCAATAATCTACGCGAGAACGAGTATGAATTGTAAAACTTTACCAAATTGAAAAGAACTCCTCACATAGCATTCAAAATTTATTTGCAATAATTATTATGTATTTAAGAAACGAGACTAGCATAATATTTATCAAATTATCTAATCTTAAACAAATGAAAAATAATAACAACTAGGTGCGTTAAAATGTAGGTATAATTCAACAGTTCCACCTCATTTTTTTTTCCTTTCTTTAAACACAAACTAAGAACCCATTTTAAATATAATACAGTATATTAATTAGATATAAAATAGGTTATTGGGTTCTTAGTTTGGGTTTACAGAAAAAAACGAAAAACTTACCTAAAAATTCATGCAAAAACTTCAAACTTTACTAAGCTTTAAATGAAATTATATACATTATTTTGCATTTTCGCATATGCCAATATTTTTTTGCTAATTTTAAGTAATCTGAAAAGAAGTATTATTTTAAAAACCTATGAGTATTAACAGTGAGGCGGAATTGTTGAATTTTACCGATATTTATAATCATTATAAGATACTATGATTGTCAGAAACAAGGATTTACTAAATTGTAAGACTTGTTTGGTATTTCATCTCACCTCCTCTCTTGGTATTCCAGACTGTTTAATTCGATTCCATTCAGCATAGTATAAAAGCGTCCCGTAACGATCAAAAATGTACAGATTGTAAATGGTCATTTTAAGTAATATTTTATTACTGGGGGAAAGCAATTAATAAATTTATAACAAATTGTAAACGACACCCAAATTTCCAATCAGTCGATCTGACAAAAATGACAGCTAGGATCTCTAGTATCTTGACAATATTGAATATTGACATTTGATACCATAAACAACATTCAACGGAATTTATCACTTCTATGGTTTAGTTTAATGTAATACCTGCTCTACTGATGAGCCATCAGATAGCCGATGGATGGCCAAGCGATAGCCCCGCGAAATTTGCTACGCTTCTACATGACGGCGACATTCAGTTATACTTTCATCATACTTCGAAATGGATGTGTCATTTCGACAATAAATCTTGTTAAAAAAAGAGATGGTTAGTTTTTAATAGTATAGCAATTGATTACAAACAAATGATATTAGGTAGTACCCAATATCATCAAATTAATTTAGGTTATTCAGAATACGTAGTGTTTTTATTTTGTATATTTTGTTTTGTTTCTCCTCTCTTCCAATAACTCTAGCACGATGAAAAGGGAAATAAATTTAGATAACTTTATTGAAATTGTAATTATAATTTCTTCAAATGATTGATAACTTTGTGGCATCATTATTAATTATATAATTGAAAATACACTTTGTATATACCACTTTACTAAAAATATATAAATATTTCTACATGTTTCGATAGCAATGCTATCATCTTCAGTATTCATTTATTCCTGAAGATGATAGCATTGCTATCGAAACATGTAGAAATTGTAATTATTTATTTTAGGTACAACATTATCAAAGCAATACTTTACAACAATATCTATTTTGCATTTATTTTTATATTTGGGATTTCATATACATTCATCAAGGAATAATTCAATGAATTTTACAGTTTCATCACTTCTTGTCCAAACTACCGCCATTACGTTGAAGAACAGTAGTATTTACGTAGTTTCAAAACAAAGTAGAATGTCAACTCTCGATCGCGTCCAAACGGACACCGTGTACTTGAGCGGTGGGTGACGAATAAAGACATACCGTCATAACTAGCCCACTATCCTTTAATGTGTGGACAAAAAACTGACACCGAAGCCATCCCAGACCATCGCACCGCGCCATGAGTGATCCGGCGCCACTACGCCCTACACACGATGGGCCATCGTAGTCGGCATCCGATGGCCCTCCGTGTAGAGCAGGTATAAAGTGATGCAAACACCCCAGTCAAAATTAAATAAATCTTTCTAATGAGAATTTTTTACTTTTAGGGTAACCGTAAAATAATTTTAAAATAAGAAAACGATTTAATTATTTTTTATGTTTTTTGATATATTGTTTTATTCATCATTCGGTACACAAATTAATGAAAAATACCTATACGTATTTTGAAGATTACGTAACTTTTTGTCTGCGTAACAATAAACAAATTCCTTTATTCAGATGGATTTGGAAATGCATTCATTTCAATACCATAATCCAAAATTAAATAAAAATTTATACGTTTTCTAAAACCAAAATATTTCACTAATGATAGAAGTTTAATCTGGGATTCTACAAATGAATCAAACAACTTACAAGATGCAAGTTTTTCATCAGATAAAATCAAATCAATGACAGATTTCGTCTTCAAACTCCGGTTTGGCAAACAGCAATATTGGAATAATGTTAACGACACCGTTAGGCTTCAAACCCAATGTTTTTTGTCTTGATATATGACAAAAATAAGTAAAAAGAAACACGGGATAAAATCGTCAACCAATTATTTGGTATTATGATTATCAATTATTATGTATTTAAACTTTTTTCTGATTTGATTATTGAGAAAATATGTAAGTTGGGTTATAATTACTAATAAGTAATTTATCGAAAATGCATGTGTAATTTTATAATGCGCAAACTGCATGGTAGAAAAATCAATGACATTACAGTTTGTAATGTTATTGAGAAAAATAGTTTGTGTGACTACAGAAAGAATTGTTCGTAGATACCTATTTTTGGTAACTAACCATCACGCCGTTTCCCCGCAGGGAGAGACAGAGAGGACGGACCGCCAAACAACTCGATCTTGGCATACACTTCTTGCTTCATTCACATTCATACAACGCCAAGTTTGAACAACGCAATACGTTACTTTAAAGACAAAAAGTATATTTTTAAGTTTATTTGAGAAGACCCATATTATAAGAGAGTACAAAGAACTAATTTGTAAAAATCACATAATAACAATCCTACAATACAGCGAAAAAATTCATACCACAATAGATAGGTTGTTATATAGGTAGGTACCGAACCGTTCCCAATTTTCCCATTGTAGCCATATAATTATGAAACGGAACGTCAAAAACATAACCTCTTTACGTGAAGTAATAAAAAGTGTATTTGATTGAATAAAAAAACAGAAATGGCTTCAGTATTACTCGGTAATTGATAAAATTCGTATAATGATCGACTTTGTTTCTTCTACTGCATTAAATCACTCTTTTAGACCTTAAAATCATTAGCCATGCTCATTTAGCCCTAGGATGCCGAATTTAATAGTATAAATTTACTTTTCAGCGAAATTTCCGTCTTTACTAAGATCGGCGTTTGCTGTTTCTCCAATACCGCAAATTACATGCCAGGTGCGTCACAATAAAATATCTTGTTTATCATTCATTTGATAGCATTGTACAAATTTTGTTAAAAAAATTATACAACTTGTATTTATTTACTAAAGTTGTTTTATTTTTCCACAGAGGTTACTTAATGTATCAGCTATTGACTTCGCTGCCAGAAAAGGAACAAGGGAGAAAGCTAAAAAGAAGAAGGTGAAAGTTGAAATCAAAAAAGTTGGTTTCATCCCGCACAATCTAAGAAATAAAAAGTAGGTTCATAAACCGTCCTCTAACTTGTTCACTTAGTCTAATTCTTATAATGATTTTATACAGCCAACTTTCTCCATCTATTTGCCTATCGCTAGCATCTAAGCATTTTATCACAACCGTGTCAACGCATTTGCCAACTTTATTGCTTATGATCCTTGCAAAACTTGTGTAGCCATGTGCGTAAGTTTGAGTTCACTTCAAGTATATAAATGTATTACATTTTTACATGAAAATTTTACAGGATTCAACATACAAAAATAATACGACCAATAGATGACTCCGGCAAACTGGTGTCGCCTGATGATGTGTGGCCTTATAAATATTACCAATGGAAGGTTTACTCTGCAGTGGAAGCTATCAACTGCTTCAAGGAAAGTCACCATCCAACCATGTTCAATTTACCTAATTCCTTTTTGAATGTTTCCATTGAACTAAATATGGCATTGGCCAAAAAGGTAAAAACTGATTTACATTTTTTGTTGATAAATATTTCCAGTTGGGACTCTCTTTTCTGAGTAGAAAAACTAGTAAGTGAAAAAAGGGAAAAATAGTCATAGATTATTCATATTCATAAAAATAAATAGAAAACCATTTACCATACATATGCGGAAATAAAAAAATAAAAATTCACCTAATTTTTTACTTCCTTTAAATAAAAACTCGTAAATATTGAGGGAGAGTTGACGCCACTGTGTTCAATTTTTATAGTATGACATTAGACAATAGTTGCATACAAAGTCCCAACTGTAAATATTAAAGATTCTGTATTAGTTGTCAGGTTCTTAGTTTGTGTTTTTTTAATAAAGAAAATACCCAAACTAACAACCTGTTCTTAAAAATCCGTTTTATGCAGTTAGCACTTCCGACAATTGTCATATCATATTAACTAATAATGTTTGTCAATTCTCCTTCAATATTTACGTGTTTTATTTAAAGAAAGTTGAAAATTAAGTGCATTATTTTGTATTTCCGCATAAGCAAATATTAAATTTTTATTTTTATGAATCTAAAAGTGTTTTTCTTTTTTTTTATTATAAGTTTTTCAACTGAGTCCCATCTGGAAATATTAACCTTTTTTTAAATACAGACTTCATATTGGTTTTCAGATGGTGTCAGAGGAAAATACGGGCTCACACTCGGGTGTATATCTGCTGGGATGATATTAAATGTCAGTATTTAATATCATCCCAGTGGAGTAAAAAATCACAAAATCTGTCAAATTTGTACAATGTTCATTTTACACTGGATTTTGACATCATATATGATGCAGAAGTTAATTGTAGAAGAAGTTGGGGACGCCCGAGGAAAACATGATGCTATCAAGTCTAATCAAATTTTTAAGCCAGGTCATGTCAAGAATCAGAATAACAAAAGAGTATGTATAAGATGATATATGAATGTGTATGGAGCAAGGAGTGGGTGCTGAGACAGAGTTGTGTGGTTGTCTATCCTCTTTGCCTACCCCTGCGGTGAAACGGCGTGATGGTTAGTTAGTTAATTTTTGGGCACTTGTGTCATGTTGCGTTTACTCCTCCTTTGTGAGTCAACATTAGTCTTACTGTGCCAATCGGTGGCCGTTTTTATTCAATTTATTGTTATTGATTGATAAGGAGGTGGTTTGCGTAGCTGCCGTTAGCACTCAGGCGATAGGCCCATTGTGTTATCTCCCATTTTTTTTTACCTTATTCCCTTGATGGTGTCATAGGGTATTTAGCTATTTCTCGTGGTTCCTCAATGTGTCCATTAAGACATTAACACCATAGTTGAATAAGGAAATCCAATCCATTTTTTTAGTTAATATTGACATTGTGACTTATATACCATTTGTATTTATTTTTTTAATGTTCGTTTTCACAATTAAAGTTTCAATTTTTCAACACCTGGTAAAATCTACAAAATCTATGGCTTGTTGGGTGTGACGTCACTGGGCTTTCGAATTTACTGTTAGATAGATTCACGGACGTTGGAAACATTAGCATTGATAAATCCCGCTGAATACTATTTTTTGCCTGCCAACGATAGACTTCCTTGACCCTTGACGCTACGTATCGGCCGTATGGAATACCGAAATCCAAAACAAACATCTAGTAGGAAAATACATAAACAAAAGACCATTCTAAATTACGCATAATATCGTTCACTGAGTCAAAACTGTTGACCCTTTTTATTTATTTCGCGCCAATATGGCTAAAAACAGTAGGTACATAGCTAGTTGGCTCGTTGACTTTGTTGAAAAATATTCACATATTGATATTATATTCCAACTGTTGACGCTATTTTTTTTCAATAGTGTTGATGGCATCTAGCTATTATTTCCAACGGCTACTTATAATTTGATACAGTACTAATTTTAAGTACAAAAAAAAATTGAAAAATTAAAATTTCCATACAAATCCTAAACCAGACCTGTGATGACTGACGTCAGATATTGAGAATTCAGTAGTACCAAGAAAACAGGGCGTTTTGATTTACTATCCTTTAAATGATTCTCTATATAAATTCTATGTATAATTATATATAATAAAACTTATACATTCAGAATCGGCGTTTGCTGATCTATATGAATATATGCTTTTTAAGAGGTAATATTTTTCACGGAGTTCCTTATTAGTGTATATTTATTTATTTTATTTTAAATGTACTTTTACAGAAATTATTTCAATAACAAAAGCACATTACATTATTAGCCAATGTTCGTTACATATTTGCCATCATTTTTAATTTAACAGTATTAACGTGGAAAATATCGACATCATGCGTTAGCCCATTTAAACGCATGATCATTCTTCCTCAGGACATTACTAATGGTAGATTAGTTCTGCATCTCGGAACAAGGAAAGATCTGTGCACGCGCGCTCTTGTAAAATGGTCAGGGACATAATGGGCAATTTTTTTTAAAAAATTTCTGGATTACTGATATGACCGTTTAAGAGGTTATAATTATATACTATAGTAAAGGTAGGGTTTGTGCAGTTCAGGTATGAATGTGCGTTGAATATTTGAAAAAGGCTATTTTATTATCTTATTCCGCCAATTGCTGTGGTCAACTGTATAAATAAGCTTACAAGTTCCTTACCAAATTCATTGAAAAAATACATTTTGGTTAGAAATTTGTTGCATTTATTTTCATTTTTTTCTTTTATTCGTTTTTATTAGGGTAGGCACAGCTTTTCATGCCACTGGTGTATATGTATCTGTTTGTACATGTATGTTTATGGTAGTACTCTGTGCTTAATTTTTCAACTTAAAGTATGAATTGTGCGTTGCATATTTTAAAACGGTCAATTTATTTCTTTCTAAACTAAAAGGTGTAAATTTGTCATATAGAAAGAATATATCAATGTGATAAAAAATCACAAATTTATGAAATATGCCCATTTTGATTTCTTTTATTTTCTTTAATTGTTCGTTTTTTTGGGGTAGGCACAGCTTTTACACCTTTATGGACTGCACGCTACTACTAAACACGAGAATTTGTCAATTGGGGAGGTATTAATAAACAAAGAAATGTATCGCAATAGTTCTATGGTTCAAATAGTCCTGTAAATATATCATACAGAGCATCTACAAGAAAGAGGATTAAATTCAACACGGCCAATCACACACACATATATATATATACATTTTTTTTCTTCCAGACAAAGTTTGTGGACAACTTCAACCGAATTTGTTTGGTCCCTCACGGGTTCGAACGAAAAGAGAAAAAGAATATACTGGTGTTCTGTAAAGAGCAAGAGAAGCACCACGCCCTCATTGATGCCGGTGCCCTTCTCGTTGGTGGCGTGGAGTTGGTGAAGAAAATACAGGTTAACTTATTCACACTTATACAAATTTTCAAAATGATGATAACTTTAATGTATTGACGTCAATTGTATATTTATTTTATAGTAATTATATCGCTGGTCTTTAAGAAAAACATTACAGTTTACTTCCCAACCATCCTATTTTTCCTTTCCCTTCCACACTTCAGCCTCACAACAACCCTCATAAGAGGATACCATAGTTCCACTAGCTTCAACTACATTAAAAAATTCAAGTTTTTTTTTTTTACAATTTTTTTATTTTTCAGAATGGTGATCTCAATATCGCGGACTATGACTATGTCCTTGCACACCCCAACATCTTATTGGACATCGTTCCTATCAGAGGAATCCTGAAGAAGAAATTTCCGAATCCTAGAAGCGGGTCTATAGACGCAGATCTTCACAAAATTTTGCGAATGCATATTGATGGTGTTGAATACAAAGCAGCCAAACATGAATACAACCAAACCTTTGGGCGCATTAGCACGGCCATCGGAAGAGTATGTTGTATTAATTTATTTTCATTAATATTTCCTGAGATTTATTTTAACAAATTTTTCATCACATCCTCTTCCCTTTGTCCTATTTGGGTCAGGGACCCATCACCTCGGCAAAGCGTCTCCAGGGATCCCTCTCGTGGACTACTTCAGCGGCCTCCGTCCATAGCAAGGCCAGCCTCTCGTCACACCGCCTCTGGAGTTGCTTCTCCCAACTTTGCCTGGGGCAGCCCACTGGGCAACCACCCTCTTGAATTGCACTCGGTGTTCTAAGCGGAAGTCGGTCTACTGACATTCTTATGATTTGTTCAAGCCACCTCATTTGTGATGAATTATACATTATTACGTAATTACTACCGACTTACCCTGAGTTCATTCTTCATTTTGAACATATCATTTGACGTCTTGTCTTGTTTCCAGTTGACAATGGAGACACAACAGTTGGAGGAAAACTTGATAGCTTTATTAAAAGATGTTGATTCTATGAGACCGAAGCGAGATGGCCTATTTATAAAAAGGTATTTATTTTATTTTACTTAAATGCCAAGTGGGCTTTTACATAATAATATATCGTTTTTGAAAAATCACCACTTTTTAAACATAAGAAATAATCAACAACAAAAAAGAGTTAACAAAATACAAAGAATAAAAATAATTACATTAGCTAACTAACTAACCATCACGCCGTTTCTCCGCAGAGGTAGGCAGAGAAGACTGACAGCTAAACAACTCGATCTTGGCATACACTTCTTGCTTCATTGACTTCATACAATGTCTCATACATTCTTTTCTGTTATTCCGACTTCTGACATGGCCCGACTCAAGTATTTGATTCACTTGATCGTGCCATGTCTTCCTCGGACGTCCCCGGCTTCTTCTTCCATTCACATTCGTGTCATATATTCTCCTCACACTCCTTTATTCGTTCATTCGCTCTACATGCCCAAACCATTTAAGTGTTCCTTTCTTAATCTTGCTCATTACCCATACATCAGCCTTGCATTCTTTACGAATCATGGTTTTACCACACATTCGTCTCAGAGATCTCATTTCTACAGTATTCTGTCTACTTTAATCCTTTCTTTGGCAGTTCCATGCCTCGCTGCCATACATCAGGGTTGGTATCAGTACTCCATTGTGGACTGCTAGCTTCGCTTCTTTGGACAACTTTTTATTTGCGGCAACCGCGTTCAGTCCTCTGTTAATTGAGTTTCCTGCATTCACCCTTCTTTCAATATCCCTATCAGTCTTTCCATGTCTCGTAAACATACTTCCCAAATACACAAACTCATCGACCTGTTCCAAGTATTCATCATTCACAACTATATTGCGCACTGTTTTCGTACTCTCTCTTTCAAACACCATGACTTTAGACTTACTTGCATTCATCATTAGCTCATTCTTAACCCTTTTAGTGCTGAACTTATTTTCACATATTTTGCATAAATTGCTAATGGATTTTTGAAAAAAAGTACCTTATTAATTAAGTGTGCACAGAATGTTAATTATTTTCCTCAAATGTAGATGGATTTTCGTAATTCTTTCTGTTATGTGTAAGGGACATATCAAACTACTTAAATGAAACATATTTTTTACTATAACTGTATTTATTTAATTATTAAAAAAGAAAAAAAAAAACAAGAATATAAAAAAAAAAAATCATTGACAAAAATGTTCACCACTTTCGCTACAAATATGCATTCTTCGATTTGTAAACATTCTAATTTCATCGTCACTGCCACTATTTTCATCAAGATAAACATTTTCACTCAAAGATTGACAAGTGTTTTCATCATCACTACTTGATGATTTTGACATTTTGCAGGTAGAAATAAAAAAAAGTTTTTCTTAAAAAAAAAATACAAAAATCAATGTTAAATTCACAGCAAAAAATTTTTTAATGGTTATTTATAAATTTTATTAACTTATTAAAAACGTTATACATGCGCGCGCTAAGACACGTCCATACAGGTCGATACCTATAATCGAGCTGCGCAATAGTCGGTATTCCGACGCTTCGCACTTGATACGCATTAATAGAGAGTCGATTTATCGACGGTTCGCACTCTAAGGGTTAATACATGCTTCGTTCATCCTAGTTAGGAGGGACTGTAGATCTTCCTTACTGTTAACAATCAGCACCGCATCATCAGCATACAACAGGCAACATACTTGCAGACTACTCATTTTCGCGCCCAACCCCACCTCTTTCAATTCTTGCATACAATTATCTATGTATAGATTGAATAACCACAGTGAAATTACGCAGCCTTGCTTAACACCTTTTGTGATGTCAAACCACCCGGTAAAATCACCGTTTGCCCAAACACATGTAACGCTTCCCTCGTACAGAGATGCACTAGCCTGTATAAGATTTGTATTCTTTCCATACTTAGATAACACCTTCTATAACTTTTTTCTGTCAA
This sequence comes from Halesus radiatus, assembly GCA_022606495.2. Lineage (NCBI taxonomy): Eukaryota > Metazoa > Arthropoda > Insecta > Trichoptera > Limnephilidae > Halesus > Halesus radiatus. Next base: position 26,887 of record JAHDVE020000488.1, on the reverse strand, counting down.
CTCGGTCGTATGCTTTTTGTAGATCTACAAAAGCATAGAAAAGTTTCTGGTTTTTTGCCAGAAACTTCTCTGTGAGCACACGCAACAAGAAAATCTGATCCATGTACCCCCTTCCACTCATAAATTCACTAGGTGTTCTGACAATATCTGCCAAATTAACGTTTATATTAATAAAAATAAATTATAAAATTGTAGTTAGCAATAATTTATGTACTAGATAGAAATTGCTTGCTCATACGGCATTTGAAGTTTGCGAAGTTTCAATTTTTGTCAAATACGTCCATATCATTAAAACATTTGTTCCCAAGGCTGTGTAAACGTTGTATTCGGGAATGTAAACTATAGTTGGAATGAGATATGCGTATGTAAAATGTTAATGTTTTTCTAGTTGTTCGCTATGTATGTGTAGATTGATTAAATGCAGGAGTTCATAACAATCAAATTTAGAGTAATAATTTTAATAAAAAGGTTAGGTTGTTTATTATTCGTCTGTTTTATAATGTGGAATATTTAAAATATTCATTAACGATGATCTATCTGCTCTATAGGGATGTTAAGTTAAGGACATTTGTTTTTCCAACCAAAGTGGTATAAAATATAGATGACTGACACTTGGTGTGAAATATGAAAGGCATCATGCTTTATAAATGTTGAAGTTGACAAAGTTAATGAGATAATATATGTAGTAGACTTGATTATTCATATTTTCTATGAGAGTAAAAGACAAATAATATAGCTTTCTTATTGTATATCTTGGTACATTAATTATTATTCTTTCTTTTCAGAGTATTCTTGTCAAGTGAACCCTGCACCCAGCAATACAAAATTAATCCATTTGTGTATATTGACTCCGGAGTGAAAGAAAACGTCGATACTAAAGTTGAAGACAGCGACTCTGAGGATGATGAGAAGGCAGAATTGGAAAAGAGTGCCCAAATGTAGATTTTTAGCAAAATTAGAAATGAGCTGCATTAATTTTTATTGTAATAAGAATAAAATATAGACAAAGTCAAATAACCTATCTTTTGTGTTTCATTTTGAGAACTCTCAGAAATGGGATATTTCATAAATATGGCCACCCCAAATAATATCATCAAAAGGAGGGGGTAAAAACCTGTAATTTGGCACCTGGCTATTTTTTGAGTAAGTAAAATAATGCATTTGAAATTCATGGTGAATTCAATAAAAACCAAGATTAACTGCATTCCTTTCCAAAACAAAAATAAAATATTTATATTTTTATAAAGCTTGTAAACAATCATGTAAAACATAAAATAATTACCCATAAAAAGGAGAACTTAAAGGTAAAGGAGCACATCCAATTATGTTTTGTGCAAATATAGACTGGAGATTTTTTTTTCTTATAATGATGATTTAATTTATTTATTGATAAGGGAAAGGATATTGATTACACATTATGGCTTTTGATATAAATAATGTTATCAAATTATTAATGTATTTGTTATTGCTTTTGAGTAAGCCAAAATGCAAGTTTAGTATTATTCAAAACAATAACATTATTAACAATATTCCAATTTTAAAGTAATCTTTGGTAAAAAAAAAAGGTATGGGTATTATTTTTTTTTTAAATAATTTTGCTGAAGTGAGGAACACTTATTACACCTCAGAACAATATATAGATTCTGGGAAATCAACAATACAAATTGCTTGACTAATAAATAACCGCCTGCAAGACGCTGTATTGAAACAAATCAATAAAATTTTGTAATCAAACCAGTGTAATTAAGGCTATGGCTAATCGTGATCTACAAATCTATTTCAACTGTTTGAAGAGTCACCATCTACTCCAGTGTAGGTATAAACTGCTGAACATAATGCAAGGTGATTTTTTAGAAAACAATCATAATTGTACACATTGTGTAATTTTTTATATTTTTTTTATCCCATAGTCTAGAGAAGAATCAGACATATTGTGTTTTGTTGACATATTTTTATTATTATTCATGTCTCAAAAAAATTATTAAATAAAGAAACTCCCCCGGTAAAATAGGGAACACACTGACCGGTAGGTACTTATCTATCTACAAAAAATTACAAGACTTGTAATATTATATTTCAATCCCCTTGAAATATAATATTTAAAATTTTAAATATTTTATTTTCAATTCCCAAGTGAAAGAAGTTCGGTTCCGGCACATCAAAAAAATTTCGTAAGTATAACAAATAATGTACAAATTAAATAATCATTCGCTATCTAAAAAATACTCATCTAAATAACACCTACCTACCAAAAGTATTTTTCACTGAAAGGGATGAAAACATTTTCTACTTTCCCCTAATTTTTATTGGACAGCAACAATAATTTTAAATAAACCTTTGAAATGATCTGCTACTCATGATTGATGAGAAATAAATATTTGTAAATTCTAATAATGTTGACCTACTAAATTTACTATATAGAGAGTAAAAAAACTGAAAGGTATTCCGATTTCGACCCTGTATTAATAAATTCAACATCTGATCTATTACTTATGAATTTCCAATATATCACGAAGAATGACAAAATTAGTATTGCAATTTACTGAATCTCGTTAATTTAATAATTCAATTTAATTTCGCGATATAATTTCAGAGACGAGTTTTCTGAACAATTGTGGATCGTACAGCAGCAGCGTAGTTCTCCCGCCGGCCGAGCGGCGCGCCAGTCTGTAAATGGACGTTTAGCGTAGTGTTTGTCAAGGCAGTGCCGTTGTGTGTTTACTGTGTCAATTTCTGTATAATATCCTCCCGAACAAAAGTTTTAAGCATTTAAGGGGTAGATGAAGGTATGTTAAATCTTATAAAACGTGTTTCGAAACTTGAATTTGAAAGAAATCACTCGCACGATCCGCAAAACCTCGGCCAAAACAGTGTTGGTTATATGGAGTTCTTGTCAGCTGTAGTACGGTTTCGGTGAATACGCACTTTCTGTTACCCTCAGCATTTGGTGCTTCACTCAAAAGAAACATAATTGGTGCCAAACCAGATATAGGGTGGCTGCATCCAACAAGTCGCTTGTCCGCTAATTGCCTCTCGTATGTTTGGAACGGCCATCTCCTGTCAGAGGTTATGGAATGCTCCACATCCCATCCTTCAGCTGGTTATGCCATCCCTTGACCTGGAAAGTATTGTAGGGTCGAGCTAGAGGTTGGGTGCTTGCCCCAGGTATGTCTCCATCCTCTGTCTTCCATCAACACTTTTGACAACACTTTGTTATGTTGTCTGTCCTTAACCTTTCTCTTGCAGGTCATTGGTCTCTATCAGTATGTGCCTCAGGCAAGCATTTATTAGTATTAAGATTTATGCATAAAAAACAATGATTGTGGCTCATTTTTTTTTTTCTTCAGATATAACAAACTATGTTGTGTTTTGCTCGCCTACACACAGTATTCAGGTGATGCATCTTTGCCAATTTTTGCATACACAACCACAAGCCAACAACTTGATTGCATATTTCTGAAGTTTGTTTGATTCATGATGTTTTAATTCAGGTCTGTTTACGATTATTGGGTAAACATTTGTAATATTTATGTTAAATCTGCTCAATATTTACACATGAATGTGTATTTATGAGTCCATTGACAACAATCCATACAATATTTTGAATCATTAGAACATACTCAGTGTATCATATTATTCTATTTCTATTATTGAATAATAGTTACGGAATTTAATGCAAGTTTGTTTCTTCTATATTAATGAATCTAAGCGATTGTTTCTGTCATAAAAAACATTTTGTTTATATTTTTATAAGACTGCGTTTAGTGATTGACAGTAACGTATTTGTCAATTAAATAGTGCTCATAATAATTGCTGTGGTCTAGTGCTAGTTCCTACATAATATCTACTGTATAAAGCTAAATTATATTACATTCATCAATATTTCTTACATATTGTAAGCGAAACTTGTGCCCAAATGTCACTTTAATGCATTTGCATCTAAAAATGGAGTGAATCTCTGTTTCCCTCGAACACTGATTAATTAAAAACTATTTTAAAACAACCAGTTACTAGCATAACATCACTTTCTAATGCTTTTCTATCCTCTGTGACTAACTCTGTTATTTATTCTTTTCTCTTCTTTTGTTACATCCATTCCTGGTTCCCACGGAGCATAACCAAACCCATTGGCATTTTATAAAAAAAATACAACAAATTATTACTAAAAATACAACATAATTATTTTGATTTTAGTTTGCACTTAAAAAACAACTGAATTCTATTAAAGCTACATAAGTATTGAAGAACAAGTTGTTCTCTTCATTTTATTAGAATAATTTCATGTTAGATTTGAAGCCATTGTTTCGGAACATGTTGCCGTATTCACCGTCACGGCAATTGAGTTTTGTTTTGAGGTTAGGTTTCTACTCGCTGTATTTTGTTAAATGTTGTTTTACAGCAAAAATAAACCATGATATAATACCATAAACATCTTGCATTATCCCATCGATAATAAAAAGGTTCCCGATCAATATTCATATCCTAAATCGGACGCTACAATTAATTGTTTTTTTGTTTTTGTGATTTTGCCATTTCCAAATGTATCTATATATTGTGAATTCACCTACAATACCAAACTGTCACATCCATAGTATCCAATAACAACTTTAACTGATTTGTTATTGTGATATTGCAGTGTAGTTAAATGCATTTAGTTAGCCACACCATTATTGCAAATCTAAGTATCTATGTAACTCAAGGACACAAAAAACAAATGATCTCTGGTCATATTTTGTAACTCGCAACCGGGCGACCGTTTGAAAGTTTTATTTCGTTAACCTGGCCTTCAGAATTGATATTGAATGTATTTTTACGGTTTGTGAACAAAAATATCCAATGTATCAAAAATATCAAAAATATCTACGTGGTGTGATAGTAAATGCACTGTGTTTGGATCTGGATGATGCAGGTTCGATACCCGTTGAAAGACAAACGTGCATTGTGTTATATTTTCTTTGCGTGTATAGAATTAAAAGGTATTTGTCCTATACATCTTTTTTGTATGAAGGGCAACACTGAATTCTGTTCATGAAAGGAAAAAAAAGATTACTCATAATTAGGTCTAATGGAATGAGTACAATTATTTCTCTAAAAAAAATGTTTTGTTCCAATACTTATTCGTGTCATATTATGTCCTGTGATTCAATGAATTTCTACATAATTTAAAAATTTAACTCGCATAATTTTTATTTTTTAAATATTATCAACAAATCAAATCTGTTGTTCCAAAAGAAATCGATATTCTCCTAGAGCTATTATTAGTTTCACTTAAAATTAAGGAAATGTACAAAATATACACCTTTTCCTGTATTGCCTAATTTTTTAAAGAATTACTATTTTAAAAACACCATAAAAACGATTAAATATGTTTGCAATATTTTAATAAGATTTCAAACACATTACACAAAAAAATGCTTTAAACTAGAAAAATACTTACATTTACTGAACATCATCATTCATCAACATTCTGGCATCCAGGTTTGGTTAAGTCTCCAGTTTTATCGATTCTTGGCGACCCTCACATCCGATATTACAGCCTGCTTTAAGTTGTTCGCCTGTCCTACCCGTGGGCGACCTGTTTCTCTTCCATAAACTAGGACCCCATCTGATGTTTGTATTCCAATGGTCATCTGTTGACTATATCATATTATGCCCAACATAGTCCTACATGAATGTGGTGATTGCTACAGTAAAGTCGCCTATGTTTATCTTACCTCTAATCCACCCATTAGTCTTTCTATTTCGCAAAGAGACACCTCGCATGACCTATTGTCTGATTGTTCAACCTTTTTCCATTTGTAGCAATACTTGTCATCTTTCCATTCCATCCAGAGAAACAGGTTTCTCTTCCATAAACTGGGACCCCATCTGATGTTTGAATTCCAATGGTCATCTGTTGACTATATCATATTATGCCCAACATAGTCCTACATGAATGTGGTGATTGCTACAGTAAAGTCGCCTACGTTTATCTTACCTCTAATCCACCCATTAGTCTTTCTATTTCGCAAAGAGACACCTCGCATAACCTATTGTCTGATTGTTCAACCTTTTTCCATTTGTAGCAATACTCGTCACCTTTCCGTTACAAAACCGGTACTAATTAGGAAGATTTTCAATTAACTAATTTGAATGTTGAATGCATCTGGTAATCTTATAATGTTATTACAGCCAAAGTCTAAATATGAACTGTGCCATGGAATGTTTTGTTGTATTGAATACATCAAAACCAATACTTACCCCCTCACTCTAAGTAACGAAGGTCATAAAATTGACTGGTTTGACTGTATTTATTTTGTCATGAACAACCTAAATAACGTACAAATTAACTGCAAAAATACATTGCAAACCAGAACTAAAAACCTTAAATTGAATTTTACATTGTATATCGTCGCCGTTCAGGGAAAAGTCACCAACCCTAAAATCATCATTTTGAGATATCGTGATTTGGAAGTTGATGAAAAAATCAGATTTTTTTGTTTTATATTTTATATTTTACTAACTAATGTACCGTGGTGACTTTTGCATCTTAAAAAACATAATTTTACCGCTTCGAGCAACACACTCAACTCAAAACTGCCCTTTCCAGAGTTGGTGACTTTTGTCTGAACGGTCCCAATATTATCTCTAACTTTATAATAACTTTATAATAATATAAATTGAACAGCCATATAATGCTTTAGCATTATATGGCTGTTCAATTTTTGTATTTTGCCGTATGCATAATAAGAAAACTATTAAAAATCTCTATTGTAATTATTAGGGTTGCAGTAAAAGGACGTTAGTTTAACATGCTCTGTTTCACACCAACCTATGTGTGCACGCTTTGAAACAACTGCATCCGTGATAACGTTTTAGAACAGGGTTTTTCGAGGTTCACAAAACTTGTTGCAAAATAGTTTCAGCAACAATCTTATGAGACTCCACTTTAGACAACTAACTATCAATCATTGTGAAAATAGCTATACATGTTGTCTAATTTGTACAGTTCACATAGTGGCAAGTGTGAAGTCAAATTTTCTTTCTTGAATAAATGTCACCATCGAAGATTATAAAATGTTACAGCCATGAAAAAACAAAATTTGTACCACCGCAAAGCTCTGGACTCCAGTTTTAGAGAATCCCACATGTTACCTAGTATTTTCACAGTACGATAAAAGAATGATATAATATATCGTAGCTGTTCTGACTCAACCTAGTATTTTCACAGTACGATAGAATAATGATATAATATATCGTAGCTGTTCTGACTCAACCTAGTATTTTCACCGTACGATCGAAGAATGATATAATATATCATAGCTGTTCTGACTCAACCTAGTATTTTCACAGTACGATAGAATAATGGTATAATATATCGTAGCTATTAAGACTCAACCCCGTATCTACAAAAACATTTTTTCTCAGGAGATGAAAGAACCTGTCTATTTTTTGCCTTATTTTAAAGCAATTCTTTTTTAAATTTAATAATGCTTGAATAATATGTAATATATTAATTAAATAAAAAATAATTGCTTTTAAATGATGAAAATAGACAGTTTCTTTCATCTCCTGAGAGAACATGATTTTGTAGATACGAGGTGAGCAGCAACGATTTTTTATAACCTCTATTATCCTAACTGTGCCATCTTTCTCGCTTATAAACATGCCCCGCAAATATTGACTTCAGTGAGTAGTACGTAAATCCTTGACCTACATAAAATAATGCAAGTTTAATTAAGCATGAGTCTACATGTATTCTTGATAAGCCTAATCAATTACTGATTCATATACACCTCAAGCCATTTCCAGCATGGGGTGATTGTCAATATTATTAAAATACCTCGGATGTTGACTGATATGGGGAATTCTTGTCATGGGGTTTGGCCTACTCTACGGGTACTCTCCATCGTCCCTGGTCTCTAACCATTCGTCAGTCCGTGGGTCTTCTTTGCTTGCTCCAGTCTCACATAGTTTATCCATCTCTTTCTCGATCTATTTCTGCTTCCACTGAGATGCTCATTCGATCATGATTTTTGTTGTACTGCCATCTGGAATTCTTTCCATCATTTCATCGCAGTCATTTGAACCTACAAAATCTTGCCATGGTTTCATGCTTAATGATTCTCGATTTCGACGCTCTTTAAGAATTAGATGGAATTCAACCTTCTGAATCTTCAGTTATCCCGTCAACTAATTTTTCGACCGATGGTTGATCCTATAATTATTAACTTGAAAGTCTTGTACGATATGATCATTGAAACATGAAGTATGATGAGTTTTTGTTCTCTCAGGTACTACTATGTCCCGCAACAAAGACAAATATGAGGTGGGCAACCGTCGGGCACACACCATCATGTCGGAATCGGAGCGGGCGGGCGGGCGGCGCGGCCAGTGGTCGGCCCTGGAGGTGACGGGCGGCGTGCGCAGTCTGGCGCCCGCCCTCTGGGGCCTGGCGCACCTCACGGCGCTCTACCTCAACGACAACTGCCTGCAGCGCCTGCCCGCTGACATCGGCCGCCTGGGCTCGCTGCGCACCCTGGACGTGTCCAGCAACAAGCTGCGCAGCCTACCCGCCGAGCTGGGCGACCTCATACAACTCAGGTAATATACCTTTCTTGCTGTAGTCTTCCCCTTGATCTATAGTGTGTACCTCAGCGCCTGCCCGCTGACATCAGCAGCCTGGGCTTGCTGCACACCCTGACCTGTATATCAGCGCCTAGTTGGGGACATTCCGCTGGTCTATACCTTGAGTCGACTGACTAACGCCTGCTCGTAAAGTTGGCTGACTGGGTTTACTAAGCCCTATATATATCCAACATAAACATATCCAGCTCATGTTCGGTCCACTACATACTGGTCCCTATCTCAGGATAACTGCCCACAGTGCTAGATAAGGGTGTCTTTTTCGATGTGCTATTTATTATACAGAGTTACAATACAAGTTTACCAACTCCAAATGTCTAACTTCATTTATACCAAAAATTCAGATCGATCTCGGTTTCATCTTTAATATTTTAACAATAAGTTCTCCAAATTGTGATCATTGTAAATCAATCATTGTTGAACACAAATCATGACCGTGACTAATGACATGATTGTCACTTTCCAGAGAGTTGCTCCTCCACCACAACTACCTGCGAGTGCTTCCGTACGAGCTGGGCAAGCTGTTCCACCTTCAGATCCTCGGCCTGCATGGTAACCCGCTGTCCAAGGAGATTTTCTCCATCTACGGGGAGAACAACGGCACCCACAAGCTGCTCACCTACATGCTAGATAACCTGCAAGGTAAGTCCATCCATCTTTCATTAACCACTGCACTGCGTTATTCTATCTTCATTTTCCTATTTTATTATTTATTTATGATATTCCAGCAGGACTAGGTAGATGGTGCAATACCCAATCTGCAATAATACATAAGATATATGAATAACAATTACATAAAAATATATTCATTTCACAAATTTATTATTTATTGACTCTAAAATTTTTTAGCCTAATTTTTCAGGATGTATTTGTGATCTTTTCATTTTTAACAATGTGTTACGTGCTTGTTTATTCATAAAATTTCTACTGCATTTGTTTGTATTTTTTATATTTCTTTTTTACCAGTTTTTTGTGATATCGTAGATTTGTGTATGTCCAACAGATATTTTTTTCGCCTATTGTTTGATGATAACATTCTTCGAAACTAAAATAAGGGACACGTGCAAATGTTGTCTATTGAAATTCTATGAAAAGTTACAGTCCAATTTTTGCTAAAGCTGCTTTAGCTGAGTAAAGTATTCATAAATTTTAAACATCAGTATTCTATTACGGTCTAAAATGACCACTTTTACAGAACGGGATATTTCTACGTCCAGCATATTCAACTGTGATAGGAAACAGATTCCTCCAGGGATATTGTTTGAGGGTTCAGGGATCGTTGAAAGAAAACACTCGGTACTTCACTTCTTAGAAGTTGACGAAGAACTAATTTGGTATGGAAATCGTTCTTCCTTTTATTTTCATGTCTATTATGTAATATGATTTTGTAAAAAATTTCTATAAGGTCTGGCGATGCGCTAGTCTGATACGTCCATACTCTCTAATGTAATGTTTTTTTCTGTAAATGCAATATTAAGTTATACATTGTATCTTTGATAAAATTGGGCAAAATAAATAGTTAATTGTTTCATAGAAGATTTTGATCTACGCGAAAGGATATATATAATGAATAATGACATGAAAATTATATTTTTAAATGTGGTCAACCTTGAAACTGGTGTAAAATCGTCATTTGTCATACTTTTAACAGGTTTAACTAGCCTCCAACAGTATTATTGTAATAGTGTCCGAAAAAAGTGTTGTTTTTAATTTAGCTAATAAAATTTCTGTGTCCTTGAAACATAAGTTTGTTTACATATTGACAAATGTTTATATGTATTACATCTTAACACATTATTATCTTGTCAGAGGAATTATTAAAAAAAAAAAGATTTTTCCATTACATATTTACATAAATTTCCCTAATAAATAGTCAGTTAGTTGGTCGAGCTATCAAAAGCGTTGGGTTTCCATCCAGGCGTTGTGGCTCAAATACTCGGCTAGCTAAATCTTCCGTCACTGTATAAGCAACATTTTCCACTTATATTTTCGCGTAGATGGTTTGGGCATGTAGAGCGAATGAACAAAGAAAGGACTGTAAGGAGAATATATTACTCGAATGTGAATGGAAGAAGAAGTCGGGGATGCCCTAGAAAGAAATGGCATGATCAAGTGAATCAAATACTTGAGTCGGACCATGTCAGAATAACAGAAGAGAATGTATGAAACGATGTATGAGTGTGAATGAAGCAAGAAGTGTATGTCAAGATCGAGTTGTATGGCGGTCATTCCTCTCTGCCCACCCCTGCGGTGAAACGGGGTATTAATTAGTTAGTTATTTTGAGGTTATTCGTAACCAGGGAATGATTGTCTTTTTTTAATAAATAATAAATTTATTATGTTAATATGTTCAAATTTTAATAATATCTGCAGTTGGTCTACATCCACCTACTGGAGGGATGTGTTAGATAAACATGTGGTTGTAATATGCTAAGACAAACTTTTTTTAAATTTATTGGAGAATACAAAGCATTAAATTCTTCTTTATCACCATCCTGAGACCATTGCCTGCTAGAGAAATGCTCAGTTGAATATTGAATGTTTGTTGCACAGAGGATTTTACCCTCCCCATAGTTAAATAGATGATTCTGTTCAATGTGCATAATGTGATCATTACAATAATTTAATTCCAATCTCTCCATTTTACAAATACATACGTTGATGCATTTGATATACCGGATATTTTTATGAAGGACCATAGTACTCTGTTGTGCATAATTAGAATCTGATTCATAGCAAGCTGTGCTTACTGAAAACATTGATTAATTAATTAACTTGATTGATAAGCCATCGTAATCTGCGTTGCTCGTTATCTGTACATCCCACCATTGTTATTAATGCGTTTGATTCGAATATTGTTTAGCTGCCTACTTTAGATTTCCCTAAATTTGGTTAACAGCATTGTTGTATTTTTACTACCAGCAGAAATCGTTGCTGGCTCAACAATAGTAAAATATATTTCACAAGAACGTTTTACATGTAGGAGTTACTATGTGTATTTTGTGTCATCGGTGTTGACATGTTGTAGAATGCTCCCATTTTACTGTAAAGCGTATTTAAAATTTTGACAATTGATTTATGCATTATTACTTATTAGACAAAACTACTTTTTCTTTTGCTTTTATGATGACGTCTAACTGCATTGATGTAGTTTTTAATTACTATATTATTCCTTGTGCAGTTTTTTTTGATCAAGTATGTATTAAGATGTTTTTAAAAAATTCAAATCTCGGATTATCCTGTGCTAATTTAACATCTCGGGTGGCTGTCTAAAATAAGAATATTTGTTACTGTTGACGAGCCCCATCACTTGCGGGTACGGATTATTATTATTGTTTTTTTTAAGCAGAATCATAATGCGTTACTATTCAACTGTTATCTATATATATATAAAAATTAATGTAAGTTTGTTTGTTTGTCCTCGATTTTCTCGAAAATTACTGGACCTGTTTCGCTGAAAATAGCACAGTTTGTTCTTATTAGTGCCGGGAAGGTTAAGAGAGTAGTTTGAATGAAATCCAATGTGTAAAACTGTTGCTATAACGTTTTAAAATTAGCATGAAAAACATTGAACCCGCCATGCTTTATTTAGGTTAGCCCATAGATATAACACTCTGGTTAGCTACAGATTGAATATTCAAAAGAAGAAGGTTTTTTTTGGGTAGAATATTTTCAAAATGGAAAACCCGAGCAAGGCCGGGTACACATCAACTAGTTGAGATATAAAAACTAAACTTAAATAGATGAAAACAATAGGTTTTTATATCACATTTCTGAGATTTTCTAACTAACTCAGGTGCTTTCACTTCATTTTGTACCTCTAATGACATTTTCATGATCTGGTTTTAACCCAGAAAGTAGAGTGAGCTCTTCCAATAATTTAGTTTTTCCGTGTCATAATTTAAGTCACCTATGATGGGACTCGTAATAATAATACTATTTGGATGATTTCTGTAACTCGGTTTTTGTAAAAAATCACCAAATGTTAGATTTTTTTTCTGATGACTATTTTATCACTAACTTATTAATTAAAAAATATCAAAACTCACCTCTATATAACAATTAGTTGTGTACCTTTATAAATGGAACCCATTAAAAATATCAATCATAGGGTGCATAAAGAAAGCGCTGCATACAAAATAATTTCTAGACCCAACATCAAACCAATGAAATAATGCTGTTTTTATAAATTATATTCGTTTGCCAAGTGGGTCACACGAAATGGGCTCGCCGGCCGCGGGTTGTTTATCACTACTCTAATGTAAATTTGATTGTTTATAGAAGGAATTGTTGAGTAGGAGGAATAGTTGTCGCTCGGTATCAGTTCAAATACATCTGCATCATGTCTTTCATAGTAGAATAGTGTTTTCATATCATTAAAGTATAATTTTAAATGGGTAACTCTGCATATTCTGTGCATGAAATCTCTTCTAAGTTTATAACCTTGAAACCATATCATTTTTGTAACCCTCTGCTGTCTGGTTTAATGTGTCAAGTTCAAATTAGACTTGATAGTTATATTGTTCTTTTCCTCGTCATGCTGATAGAGACAGCATGCAGTTGTCAACCTATTATCACTTAAATGATAATGTATATTATTTTCCTTATTTATTAACTACCTTGCTATGTATCTCTATATATAAAAATGAATGTTTGTCTCTCTGTCCTCGATTTTCTCAAAAATTACTAGACCGGTTTCGCTGAAAATAGCAGTTTGTTTTTATTAGTGCTGGGAAGGTTTAGAGAGTAGTTTGAATGAAATCCAATATGTAATACTGTTAATAATAATAATAACTGGATTACTGCTATAGCGCCGTTTTCGTGGGAAAATCACATCAAGGGCGCAATAACGTTTTAAAATTAGTATGAAAAACATTGAACCCGCTATGTTGTATTGAGGTTATCCCATAGATATACCACTCGACTATCACAGATTACATATTCAAAAGAAGAAAGTTTGTTTGGGTAGAATATTTTCAAAATGGAAAACATAAGTAGGTACCTGCTTAAGAACTTTTTTATTTAGATACAAAAAAAAAAATGTTTGGAATGAAATAAAAATTTTAAATTAATGTTTATTTTATAATTTCTGTACCTGCTTAAGAACTTTATTATTTAGATACATTTAAAAAAAAAATGTTTGGAATGAAATAAAATTTTTAAATTAATGTTTCTTTTATAATTTCTTCAAAAGATATATATTCACTTTGTGGTGTCATTATTAATAAATGAATTAAGAATTACTTTGTATTCTCTACTTTATTAATATACACATATCAACATGTTTCCAAAGCGATGCTTTCTTTATCAGAAATATATAGAATATATCTAATATATATTCCTGATGAAGAAAGCATCGCTTTTGAAACATGTTGATATGTGTATATTAATTAATAAGGTCTTGAATACAAAGTAATTTTTAATTTGTTTATTAATTTTTAATTGTTTAGAGATAGTAATAGTCGTTACAAGGCATTACTTTCACTGTCAAATCAATTATGGCACCCAAACGATAAGCAAGAATTCACAACTTCATGACTTCCAAAAAATAAATAATCCCGAGCAAGGCCGGGTCCACATCAGCTAGAATGTATGCAATATTATGCATTTATTGATAAGGTTATTTGGAGTTCTCTTTTCTTACAATTTATATATAGCTCAGTTGAGATGATAATATTAAAGTTTTTATTCTATGTTCAACTTTTACTAGTTCTTGATTTTTTAATTCCATTGTGACTGCTCGTTATATTTACTATCATTCATGTAGAATGTTTTACCTTTGAGGGAACTGTCAGATGTTTTTTTCACATGGGTTACCCTATTGTCTTTTCATACATTTCTCTCAATGGTCTCATTTATAATACATTTCATCTGCTGCTTCTCTTGGCGCAGCATAAAAGTAGTTTATCTGTTAATCTATCTCTTTGAAGGAGCCACAAAGCAAATAATACATAGAGATGCCCTAACACGCAAGGGGGGAGAAACGGTAATAAGAGGGGTGAGCTAGTAGGCGTGCTGGGAATTTAAGTAAAACAGAAAATAAGTAAAAAGATTTGGCTTGTTTACAAAGACCGAATATTTTGTTGGGAGTATTTAGTTTGATCCTTTTTATAAATGAATTGTAATTTGCTTACCGCTCTCAAAATCACTCACGGCCTTGAACTAGTCTGGTGCCAAAATGGGTGTCACGTGACCTTTGCCTCCAGCCGTCGAAATGGTACTTAGGGCGAGTCTATTAATTCTGACCTCAGTGGAAGGAGCGATCTTTGGTTATTTCGTTTAGTCGTTTTTTTTTTAATATGTTATACTGAAACATTGAACCTTCAAATTTAAGAATATGCAATAGAATACTACGTAAAGACCTGAAAATTGACTTATTTTGATACCTTAACCAGAAATGTAAGCTATTTTTCTAAATAACAAACTCAATGATCAGAATTAAATTACCCAAACCTGCCAGTGCACGTACATTATATAAAAAAATCATGTTTACATATTTTTGCACTACACTTGGAATCAAACCCACAATCTCCTGATTCAAAGTCAAGTGGTTTGACCACAACACTACGCAGGTCATCATGCTTTCATCTTAGATTACAATATATGCCCGATTTACCGAATTTTTGTAAAGAAATGGATTTAGATAAGTTTTTTTTATCTCCATTTCACTTATTGATTTTAATCTTTTGCATATCTTTATATGTCCTCAGCTCCATAATTCAAAACAACTCATTTTCTCCCAATGATGATAAAAATAACAACAATATGTTTCTTTATTTCATATCTTGAACTCATTCCAAAATATGGCTCTCTTCTTTGTTGAAATGTGATACTGCAATCTTTTGTTGAACATTTGGCAATCAAAAATTGCACACAATTGACAGTGACAGACAGCAGAGGAAAAGTACCAGATATTAATTGAATTTTCTCTAAATAATTGTTATGTAACGCATAGTAATATGTTTGTTATACATTTTTTTCATGTAATTATTGCTATTTTCGAAAAAAGTATTGTAATATTAGTCAAGTCAATAAATAAGTTTTTTGTGACCCAGATATATTAGCCGTTTTAGTGCTATGCTTATTTTGCATGTCTGTATATAAATTGCTACAGATATTCTGTGTTTTTAAATAAAAAAGTATGATATTCAATAAAAATGCAATAACTTGGACAAATATCAATCAATGTTAATGATTTTTTTTAAATTATGCAAGTAAAGAATGAAATTTACGAATATAATATATAGTTCTAATTAAAAAAAATTTCACATTTCAACTACAAAAAATATTAAAAAATACACAAATATGTACAAGATTATTTCACTTCACAATTGTGTTTTCCCGCACAAAGTCCATGTAGGCCCTTTTTACAGCGAGCGCATATGAGATTGGATCGCCTTATCTCACTTGCTTTGCTGCACACATTCATTTATAGGAACAAAGGTCTCGTCGTCTGTAGTGCCGCTGTCATTTGATACATTATGATCATCCGCAATAGAACTAACATCCGACATGGTGAAAAATATCGATTCACTTTAGGGTGTATTTATTTTAACAAGATAAACAATAAATACAGTTATCAAAACACGCACCAACCGCAATATACCGCGCTCAAATTGAAAACGTGCTCTCCCGAGGACGATAAAAGCACATTGAAAATTGCAGCGCTATAGCGCTGCGTCGCAATTTACGTAACTAAAGCTTAAAACGCGATGGCGCTGGGCCGTACTCTTACAGTGTTTACGGGGCCGCACTCTAACGGTTAAAGAATTAATATTTCGTTTTGAATTTAAAAATGATACTGGCTGTCAGCAGTGGCGTGCATTGCTCTATGACCAAAGGCAGGCTGTGTGTATTTTTTCATTGAATATTTGAAATTGGCTATTATATGATCATCTTCCGCTGATTGTTGTGACCAACTGAATAAATGGACATACAAGTTCCTTACTAAATTCATGGAAAAATATATTTTGGTCAGAAATTTATCATATTTTTTTTATTATCGGTTAATTTCTTCATTTAATTCGTTTTTTTAGGGTAGGTACAGCTTTTCAGCTTTTGACAGCTGCAAATACAGGGTGTCAAAAGACGCCCCTGACTTATTTTAAATGGTGATTCCTGCGCTAATTTGACTAAAAAATGTAGATTGCATTTTGGTCTCCAGTGACTTTTTTTTATCTTCTAAAAACAATAACATCGGTAGGTATTAGACAATTAGGGTTGAGGCTGGGGGTTCGTTAAGGTTCCTGGCAGTGCCCAATCACTGACATGTGAAAGTTTTTTTGTTTGAATAAAATAAAAATTTAAACCGAAGAAGTTTCACCGGATACCAAAATTTCAATTACGTTTTTAACTCCAAATAAGGTCAGGAATCACTGGTTAAAGTTTTTTCAGGTACATCCCTTGACACCTTGTATATTCTGACTATAAATGGCATTTCATTTCTGTCTATCTAGTCCTATATCATCTTTGGGGATGCTGTGTGGTGGGAGATGACCTATGATCTAGTCAGAAGACAGAAGAAGAAATTTCCACCGAAATTGAATTTGAAACAGTGATTCTTAACCTAATTCACGTGACTGTCGCATATGTGATCCATTAACAGATATCCCCGTACACAGATGTCACATATTATGTGATGCATGAAATTTCACTACTTCACATTGTGTCAAAACGTGTGGTGTGTTGCGTTGAAACGGCCAGCGTTGTAAAGGTTAAACTAATACTCATTTATTTTTGAATCCCACTTATTATTATATAGTCAGTCATTTGGAATTATTGTATAATTTTCATCTCACAACCAAACTTTAAATCTGACTGTATTCTTATGTAATATTGTGTTACAATGAACATTATTCAGATATTGAAGTTATCGTGGCGAGGTACAGATATTATGTATAACTTTTTTGTTAACAAAGCAATATTTATTAATGTTTATCGTTATACATCTGACTCCCAGAATTCAAAATAATGAATTAACTTATCTATTTGTTGATTTTTAATGAATTTCTTAACAAAATAAATCCTTTGTACCATTATCATGTACGGTTGTGTAATCATGTGTTACATTCTTTTAAATATTTGTTCTGCAATAGATCATAGTATGTTTTGGTTGTTGAACTCAAGCGAGGTGAATGAACCTTGATGGTGCCTAAATAATAATTTGTAATTGATTTAACATAATATATTGACTTCAGTGACTTGGCAACAAACTCCCACCCTTTCACAATGAATTATAAAGATTCATTTACACATTATTATAGAACTTGCCAGCTCGAATTTTCTGGTTCATATTCATTTGTAGCATGCATCTGGAATGCATACTATATTTCATTGTAAATATTTGTATGTCCTGGCGTGGGCCCCTGCAGCTGCCCAGGCGGTCGCTGTGCCACTGATTAAAGCCCAGATAAATAATTACACATATGATATTATCTCAATTTAGTTTTATGTAATTTTAATTATAAGGTTTTTTAATCCTAATTTTGTTTTTGTGCTTTGAAATGATGTTATGGCTTGTTCAAAATCATCATTTCAATAAATAAATATTGGAAATATTTTATCCATGCTTAATAAGACATGTGGAGAATTATCAAGATGCATTTTCTAATGACATATTTGTATTAAATATCGTTATTTTACATGAAGCTGCTTTCTACTTCTGTATTTTACTTTTATTTCTTCTATCAGTCATCCATCCCTCTCCTACCTTCTTTTTTAATGCTAGAGGTTGTTATAATAACAAAATGACATCTTTCCCAATTTTATTTCTGCCACCCCGACAGAAAATTCCTTTTTATGGAATACTTTGTACTTCAACCGGAATTGAACTTCTTCTCGCTTCTTTTGTAAAGTCACTGATTCAAATTATTACATCTCTAATTGTGCTCTACTCGGTTAACACAGACGGGACATCTGCTTTTATTTATCCTTATTAGCTTTCCATTAAGTAATTTTTGTTCGAGGTTTTTTTTTATAACACCCTTGAGTTACGGATAACTGGACAGTATTTGTATTTTTTCTATTTCCAGCATTAACAACTATAGTTGTAGCTTGTGTTATGGTAAAGGACTTAGCGTGAAGAGGATTGAATCTGCAACTCACCGGTGCGATTGTAAAACTTTGCAATTCATTGCGCGTTTTACTCAATACATCCGTTTCTCACTACTTCCTTAATTACATACTAGTCAGCCATTTGGTATATTCTCATTTCTCAGCCTTTTTCGCTTGACATATATTTTTTTTCCCTAGGGCAAATTTATCACGTCGTTATCTTTTTCTATAACCTTTGTACATATCAATACAATGTCACTCGCAGTAGTGATAACTTCACAATGCACATGCAGTCCTTATCAGTTAAATTTGCTTTATTATTACTTATGAGGTTAATTTATTATTGTTTATTGCTGAGGCATGCTTTTTTTTATTATGATGACATCTCATATTTCGACCTTATGATATAAAATATAACAAGCATGCACAATTTGCAATTGTGCTGTTAATTAATTGTTTCTCCTTGCTCTATTTAATTTATTTTCTACTGAATAATGTGGCTAAATGCAGAAAAAGGTTGATAATTACTTTGGCAGTATCTATGCGGGGTTTATGTATGTTGTTTTATTTTGTCTTACAATGTCGAAATAGTTCAGTTTATTATAAGCAGGCCATTCTATGATTGTGCTGCAGTAGCATTACCACCAACAACAGATCTGCTGGTAGTTTTGTTTAATGAGGAATTTGAATGAAAAATATTATGGCTTTAAAAATATATGTATTCATTAATTAAAAAATGTGCTTTGTTTATTTACACCACTTTATAAATATACATAAATATCTACATGTATCGACAGCAATGTTGTCATCATCAGGAATATATGAATACTAAAAAATAATTTCAAGTATAGACAAATTATAAACATAAACGAAAAAAGTAGGTAAGTAATTAATTAAAAATGATAACAAAAAAGAAATTATTATTATTATCAATATGAAATTAAATTCAAGAGATATAAAGTGGTGTAAACAAAGTATATTTTTTTAATTAATTAATTAATTAATAACAACGATGCCACAAACTGAATACCAATCGTTGGAAGAAATTATATATGTATTCATAACACATTAATTAATCGCAAATGCTGATTTTGAATATATAAGTTGTATTATATATAATTATCCGTATTATTAATAAATCGTAATTTTTAAACTATTAAGTTAAGCGGAATCTGACAAAACTTGACCGCACTCTCACGGGCCGCGTACATAAGAATGTGTGCAATTTTGCACAATGTCACCCTGCGTGGATTCGCATACGGGTCATCACTGTGGTATAAAATGATTTAAAAGTGTTAATGTTTATATTTACTGATTTCATACCGATGCGTGTGGGAATGTCGTTACTATTAACCGATAAAACTACACGTATGATGTCACCCGTACTCTGCCAGAATTGTGTTTTGGGGCGGGCTTTGAAAAATTCAAACTTTGACTTAATTAATGAAAACGACATTTATATATTAAAATTCAAAATACTCTATTGTTAGAAGGTGGAATATTCTTTTTTTTTCTAAATTGCCTGGAATTCCTCATTCTATAATCATCATTTAATAATTGACAAAATGTTACAATTATCTGAAAGAAAGAGAATAGGAAAGGGGAAAGGAGTTATCAGTTTAGCAAAGCAAGAAATGTATTATTTTATTAAAAAAAAAACATATTCGTCTGTGTCATAAATTCTTGGTGTCTTAGCATTAATCAAAAACATTGGCAGTTAAAATATTTTGGTGAAATGGAATTTAGTATTCCTTCCGCATAGGGTTAATTTAGCATTCGCTCAGTTTTTATTGCCCAAAATCTAGTACCTGAACACAAACCTTATTATTTTATCTTAATGCTAGCCAAAGTACCCGGTGTTATGAATGGTTTGAAGGAAAGTTTTGAGGTTGTTACGTGTTACCCCTGCCCCTACTCATCAATTTTCGTCTTATTTTTAACATTAAGTATGTAAATTTTCATCAAGCTCGGAATAAAACTAGATTTGTATTCAAAACAAACGCACACGCCCCCCCACCCTCAGGAGATTCTTCTTTATATAATAGATCAACGCATGTTACTACTTAAAGATTTACCTATCTTTTTTATGTTGGGTTTAAGAGTCGCAAAAATAAGAAGATTGTCTTGACAAATGCCATTTGAACTAATGGAAATATCTTTCTTTTACAATTCTGTTTTTCGAGATCAGCTTTATGCAGTATGCGTTTAAGGGTACCAAATAACAACTACAACAAAAAATTCGGTTGCATTCTGTATAAATCAGATTACAAGTCATTTACCCACATACTAAAGTTCGCCGAAAAGTATTAATTGGACCAGTTTCAAAGAACACTAGTATTTTTTTGCTATTTTCAGGTACACGTATAATAAATCACTCTTCAAAGGCAGGCATTTGATTTCCGCGTAATACCGCGAATGAGCTCATTTATTAATTAATTGCTTCTCAATCTATGGACTACAAATAATTAATCGCAATGTGATACAAATCATGACAGGCTTGACGAACAAACAAAATTGATATATCTTAATATATAAATTTCGAATATGTATATATGTTTGTTTCATTATTACGCATCATCTCAGTGCTGGGGTGGGTTACGGGGTCGAATTAAAGAAAGTAAAATGAAGTTTTTTTTAAGCAGTAACAATGTGGTATACTTCAACTCCGAGGTCACTGGAGGGAGCAAAGGATTAATGTTAATGTTAAATAAACGATACGTACTGGAACATTTGAGTTCAGTTGCAAAACATTCAAATTTCGAGCTCGGTGCTACCAGTTCGAACATCCCGATGCGATTTTGTTTTATTCTACCATGCAAGTTCCAAACAATGTGTTAATATTTTAATTTTATTATGTTAACGAGATATATAAATGCAGATAATGACATTGAATGATGTGGTGAAAGGGGTAGGGGTAGCTGGAGGGGTAGGGGTAACTGTAGGGGTAGCTGAAGGGATAGCTGTAAGGGTAGCTGTAGCGGTATATTATATCCACCTTCAAATTGCACCCAGTTTACTAGAATTCACAACTTCAAAACTTTACTCCAAACCATTCATAACCCCGAGCAAAGTCGGTACACGTCAGCTAGTTTTACATAGGTACTAAGATTTATAGCCTCCCACACGTACTGAAAAGTTAATCTAGCCTAAATAGAAAGTGAAATTCTACAGGTAACGTTTCCATGGTTTAGAAATGATTATTTTAACTAAGGTATACTTTAATTTCTTTAATTTCTTTTATTTTTTAACAAGTTAACTGTCATTTTACCGGAGACTGCTGTTACATCTAGAAATGTTATTATTGTCTCATCATTTTATTTCCTCATCAAATGTGATGGAGTGTGAACTGAACTGTATTCTAAATTCTACATAAATTGTTGCAAGACTAAAATATAAGAATAAATATTGCGGCTGTACGCCGTTTATCCAAAGCCCTATTTAGCGTGCCATTTTAATGCTAAATCCAAATGAGACGTGACAGTAAATTAAGGCTAGTCTAGTTGTGTCATCCGTTGCTGCATTCGACCCCGATTATTCGGTCTACTTGGCTTCTGTAATCATTTCCTTGCAATTAAGCAAATAAATAATTCGTGCCTTTCATTGTTTAACCAACCGATTTGACAAAGAAACCTGAAAGTTCTGACTTTTGTCTACATTAGAAAACGTTCCAAAAAACCGCAGCCGGTGAGGTCGCATTTGTAACGATACAGTGATATTACAAATTTCCAAAAAAATGTCAATAGAAAAGTCGTATTTATTTTAATAAAGCTGTTTTTAAATTACAATTTTTGGATTCATAAAAAAATATCACGGAATAATAATTGTGTCGAGTAAAAGTATTTACACTGAAATTATCTAAATAAGATACACGAGTAGTAGTAGGTGAGGGATTCCTAGATACACCTGCAATTTCTTTTTGTAAATTCTAGATGGTTTAATGATTATAATTTTTAGAGGAATAAGGAACTCCAGTCCAATATTTCAATTTTCTATTAATAATGACGTTCAAACTTAAATACCAGTATATTTCTTTTTTTTTCTAAAGTTGGTTTTCATAGTTAAAATAATTTTAGAAGTTTCAATTTTTCAAAGCCCGCTAAAACGCTCCAAATCTATGGCCGGTCGGTTTTGACCAGTTTTGAGGTTAGAATGTCAAATGTCACAACAAGGATGAGCTTTACCGCACATAATTTTATATTCTATTCATAATAAACAATAACTAAAGATAAGTAATAAAATTATGTACCGTTTTGGAAAATTTAACTCAAAGAATAATAATAATATTGAGTAATATATAATATTTTCTTTAATTAGTAATATTTTTTTATATTGAACATCAATTATATAGCTTAGAGTCACTCAAATTAAGTTTAAATTTCACCGAAACTAAAAAAAATACGTATTTAAAATACAAAACAAAAGTGAAATATAAACATTTCCATACTAATCCAAAAACAAAATGCGCACGTGACGTCAAATGTTCCAAACGCAATGGTACCAACTTGGGGCATTTCGATAAGATGATTGTTTATTCGTTTTTAAATATCAGTTTATAAATTCTTCGTATATATAATAAAAGTTATATATTCAGAATCGGCGTTTGCTGATCTATATGAATATACTCTGCAACAATTTCCCTAGTATGTTTGAATGCTCGACTCTATCTCTCAGGATTCATGGCTGAAATTGATGTATGAAGCACGGGAAGCGGAATGTATTTCCTGATACAGAAATAAAACCCTGGTATTGATAAAACATGAGGTTTATTGGTATACTAATTGTAACACTGTCGTTACCGTAAAAGAGTAGAGAGGAGGATTAAAACTACAACGAAATGTATTAAAATATTTAGGATGGCTCTTGTGGACGGCATCTCGTCTTCTGCACCAGGGAGGGCCGCGCTTGTCCCGATGATTGTCGATTCCTCCATACACCATCCGCGAGATCTGGGACGTCTCACGGCAGCGCCATCCGCCACAGCAAACTTCATCCGTAGAATCCAATAAACAATACGAGAAGATGGTACCTTTCGCTCCTTACAAACATCGTTATTGCCCGGTCATCATTGGCATGGTTTTTTGAAATCCAGCGCTCCTGTACGCGCAGTTGGACTTTTGTCACTCCAAGTCACCATCCGTAATTATAGGACCATCCTACCCACTTCGGGTACATGGTGTTGAAACGCTCGTTGGCGAATATTAATCACAGCACAATTTAAACATTTAACTATATATATTTTAAAGCCATTATATTTTTCACAGGAGTTCCTTATTCTACAGGAAAAAGTAGCCTATATTTCGTAATATAAAACAAAAATAAATAAAATGCTTCTCACACGTACTAGATATATTTACTACACCTTTAATTTAAAAAAAATACATAATTAGGTTTAGGTGAGTATTTTGATCTCAAATCTAAAATTAGGTTTTGTATGAAACAGGCCGCGCAGTCGTTCCTCTTAACATTTGCCCGCCATTTTGAATATTTTTGCTTTCTTGAATTTGCACACGGTTCCATGTGATATTCGGGCGGGGATTGAAATTTTGACTATTTTTGGTGACCATCTTATATTATTTCAGCATGCGACATAATATCATTTCATGCAATATAAAGACAGGGAAATTTGTTTTACATTTTTCGACCTGTTCTGGATGGTTAAAAGAAAAATCGGCTCGTGAACGAAGCAAATAACTTTAACCGATTCAAATGACGGATCGTTCAAACTTTCGGTTTTGTAATCTGAAAAGCTAAGATAATTTATCACTTATCAGCAGGTTGTTATTTGGTTGTTCGGTGTCCATTGAGAGCCCCTGGCGTTCCGCAAACCGCGAGCGCCGAGCGCGAAGTGTCGAGAAGTGGAATTGTTTTTTTTTTTTTTTTACATATTTTGTTTCATTATCAAGCAAAACCGTTTCATTAAAATGCCCACGCCGACAAAACAACATTAATAGCTTGCTACGTCTTTTGTCACGGTGCTATTTTAATTTCACCAGGTCTTTTGATAGCTTGACCCACATTATTCAGGTGATTTGTGACGAAAAACGGCCAAAGTCATCATGCGGCTTAGTCACTGCCATTTCATTGCAGAAGAAAGTTCGCGGTTCGATTCCTGCCGACGATTATTTTCATTGTGATTGTCATCGTTATTGTTCGTGTGCGTTGCTTCGTTTCTCTACTTCATTTCTAAAGAAAATAATAAATATTTGTACGAATATCATTTGACGCACATGAACTGAAGATTGTGAATTGACAAAACCTACTTAGCAAGAGCGTGTCGTGACGTTTTTTTCCGTATTTTTGCAATTTTCTTAAATAACGCTTTTAGTAGTTTAACGTTTTTTTTTGTCTATTGGAAAAAACTGAGCACAAGTAATCTCCTTTCTAAAAGAGTAATCTCCGGACAGTCTTTTCCTTACTAACCATTTTCGCTTGTAAAAATGCACACAATTATGTTCTGTTCTGGAAAATCGGTTCATCTATAGACTTATACATCTTACCGATCACTTATTTCTTTTCCGTTTATCTCGACTCTTCAACGCTCTGCCAGCTTCTGTTTTTTTTAATGTTTACGAGTACTGCACAAAAGTCCTAACTGCTCCCAACCGTCTGGAGCCAGTGAGACTATGGCATTCCCGATTGGGATATGTTGTAAGGCTGGAGGTATTGAGGAGAGGAGGAGATGGGGAAGAGGAAAGTGGGGAGGTATCTGGCTATTCAGATCTGATCACCAAGCACGGCTAAAGTCATTTCAAGCAACGTTTCGATTCTGAATGGTGGTCTTTCACCAGGGCGATACTGACAGAATCTACCACTCTGGAACGTGCCACAAATATAATACGTATTATTTTTTATTAATAAATTGTGAAGTAACACAATTTAATCAAATAAAATTTACTCTCGCACGCCTGGATTTGAACCCGCGACCTCCGAATTCCTTAGCCAAGGATCTTAACCACGGAGACTGTCTCTTCTTCCTCTTTCCCATAAAAAGGCTCTTCGCATAGCATCCCCGAATACAATATCCCCATAGATTCCCTTCCTGTGTGGAGGTAACAAAATACAACAACAGTCCTCAATATAAGTGTAGCATTGATTCACGCTTTCCAGTTATTGGGGCTATACTTGCGCGCTTGGCTTATCTTTTGAATTTTGATATTTGTGTAGGTAGCTCCTCTAAGAACCTACACATTCCAAGATGCGATCATCAGTACATACCTACCTACTGAATCACGACAAGATAAAAGCCTTCCTTGGTCACGTTTCAAGAATTCGTCGTTGGACACATGAATAGTTTTGTCGACTGTTCTTTTATAATATATTAAATACCTCCTCTGGACAGTGGACACACTCACGTCTAGCCTCTTAGTTTATCTATGGACAGTGACACGTCCAAGATGTCATCGTCTCTCTAATTCAATCCATAGAAACGGGGATTACTAGAACCGAGCGGGTGGTGGTGGGTGGTTCCTAAGTTCTTGTCGAGTCATTGGAAGTAATAATGATGCAAAACTGCTTCAGAAACAAGAGTTGAATAATCACCTGTAATCACCGACTTGACAATTTGAGTTATTTACGAAGTACGCCCGCGTCGCGTCGCTTGCGTTTTTTTTGTCACCGTGGCGGTGATGCTTTCAGTTTCCATTTAAAATAGTTTCAAGCAAAGGTTTTGCTGATTATTTGCTAAACTAGATGAAAACTCGCCGATAGTGACGTGCAATTGAAATATTTTTTTTTTTGAAGCCGTAAAGTCTGAATAAAACTTATGTTTTTCAATTATTGTACCTCGTTTTTTTTGTTTGTTTCTTGATTTCCATAATTTTTTACTTAAATATTCAACATCATCTCATATCCGGCGCCATTATTTCACGCTCCATGTTCCAACCACAAAAATTTACTTGTACCTTTTATACCCGCCCTTTCAGATATTAGGCAAACATTTCAAGATAGGATCCAATTGGAAAAGGATTGTTTTAAAAATCGACAACAGGGGAGCTCCGTAGGAAATAATTGGCTTTCTCCGGTCTATGTTCATTGATAAATGTCTATTTCAAAGCTACATAGCTCATTGTTTAAATGACGCCACAAGCTGAAAAATTTTCGGTTACCCAGAAATTCTAGATATAAAACCTATGCAAATTTTTTGCTTCAGATAGATTTCCTGTTTTATGGATAAGTTTCATAATCCCAGAATGTATGTATCGAGTTGAAT